>CABHPR010154641.1:0-24915 GCA_902168415.1 Peromyscus melanophrys | reverse complement strand
GGTTGATTTTTGACCACTTTCAGCAGTAATTTAAAACATTAATCTTTGGTATATGGTTGAGAACTTGGTTCTTCCATTTCTGGGAAGTAGAGCTTTATGAAAACACAGTTTACCAGTTATCCTCATAGATTTTTGAATGCTTCAAGTTTTGAGTCTTTATGAATAAGTTTCTTAGCAAAAGCCTAGTAAAAATCATTTTGGTATGTCTGTTTTTAATTGTCATTGGTATGCCTCTAGAAGTAGGATTATGGGTGATGTGTGTTTATAATTATATAGAGTTGAACAGTTATTTTGCCTTGCATATATCAGTTTGTGCTCTATCTTCAGCATATAAATGGTTAAGTTGTTCTATGACTTTACCCCTAGTTATTATTATTGCTGTTCATTTTACACTTTACTTTTACCAGTTAGATTGGTAGCAAATCATTCAATTTTTTTGTTTTCATTCATATTTATATCATAATTAGTAATGTAAGGCATCATAAAACTCATTGACTGTTGCTAGTTCTCTTATTATATATTTCATGCAACTCTTTGCTCACAGGGACTTTTTCACCTTCTTAAACTGATAATAGCCCCTATTTACTTAATCTAATTTTACGTGTATTAATATTTTCCTGTGTGTATGTCTTTGCACATTTGTATAGTGCAGAAGAGGCCAGTAAAGGACATTGAATCTCCTTGCTCTGGAATAGCAGACACTTGTGAGTTGCTCTGTGGGTGTTAGAACTAAACCCTTTCTCCTATAATAGTCACAAGTGTTCTCAACCATTGAGTCATCTCTCTAGGCCTTGATAATAGCTCTTCTTTATGTGCGTATGCCCACATTGAAAACAGTTTCTTCCAGTTTAGAATAAACTCTTATATCTTAATAAGTGCAGTTTTCTGGGCAAGACATTGATTTTGATGAAGTCTAATTTCAATTTTCTAATGAATGGTTGTTTAAAAAAATACTCTTAACAATCTCTTCCTGTCTTAAAAGTTATTAAACTGTCCTTGTAGGTTTTCTTCTTGAAGCTTCATAGCTTCAAATTTGGGATTTTGTTCTATGACTGAAATACAGTTAATTTTTCTATATAGCATGAAGTGAGACCAAATTTTCCCTCAACTAATTCCTCCACAAAATAGCCATAGATTTTTTTCATTTATCCACAGAATTCCTTATGTAATAAAATCAGTTTACGACATACCAGTATCAACCTCAATATACCGGGTTTTGTTTCATTGATTACTTGAACCCTTATATAAGTGCTAACTTCTGTAGACACACAGCAATTCATGAAAGCAATTACAGCAAGCGATCTGCTTTTACAAGATTCCTTCAGGATTGTCTTAGATATTCTAGGCTCTATAGCTCATCATAGAATCATGCAATAAACTTGTTCAATCCTCCATTTAAAAACAGTTTTCAGGATTTCTACTGGGACACATTGATTTTGTAAATGAACCTGAGGAGAATCAATGCATTTATATTGACTCTGCTAACTCATGTCCAGGTCAGTTCTGTGTGTGTTCTGTCCTTGCTTCAATAACATTTTATATTTTTCAGCTTACATACCTTCTTGTGTATCCAACTGATTATTTGTTATTCTTTTTTAATGCTATGGTATTATACATTTTTCAGTTTTCAAAAACTGCTTGTTGATTGCATGTGTATGTGTATTTATATACTAAAGTGAATTTATATTCATGCCCCATCAAATTCACTTCTTCTTTCTGTTCATTTATATATTATTTTTCTTTTACTTTCTTTCACTGGCTTATTTTATTTAATTTTTCTCTTCTATTCTATTAAATATTATTTTTCTACTTTATTCTATTCTATTAATAAATGGTCTCAGGACAATGTTGAATGAGAATAATCTTTGCCTTGTTCCTTATGTGTTTGGGGAAACCATTTGATTTTTCACAATTAGAAGTGACATTAGCTTTAGGTAATTTGGAAGTATACACCATCTTATGGAAGTTATATTTTTTCACTGATAGATGTTTTCCTTACCATAACAAATGCAGTTTTGTCAAGTGTTTCTAAACATCTACTGACATATGAATTTTCAAAATACCCTGTAATAGAGTGATTAACATGTTTTTGTATATTAATTTAGCTCTGCTTTCCTCACTTAATTGTAATATGTTATCCAGCTTATATATCCTGTCAATTCAGTATGCTTATATTATTGAAAGATTTTCTGTTTATAAGTAATATTAGTTTGTAAGTTTATTCAGTTTTTATGTTATACTTCAATATACTGTACAATATACAATATTTATGTGTTTTAAAACATTTATTTTTTAGAATATATTATATTAAAATAAATACATATTTAATATAAAATATGTGACATACATATGTACTAAATATATTCAAATACTTTATTTTCTAGCCAAATGATCTAAACTGCTCAGACAGTTTTACTAGTCTTTGTAAGAAATCCGTGAAGGATTCTTTTGGGCCCTGTATAACTTTTGTGAATGACTCAATTTTCTTTCCTGCTTCCTCAATTCTGTCCCATGCATTCATGGGTGCCATTCGACATAGAATTAGGGTTTGGTTATCATATAAACATTGTCTTTGTATTCCAGCAGATTGGCCTTCTCCAGGAAGCTGATCCTGGGAGGTTTGCACACCTCTAGCCCTCCACTGACTTTCCGTGGTCTTTGCCTCATCTCGGTACCACATGTGCCGCTGCAGCTGTGCTCCGGGTTCCAGGACAGAGGCTACAAGTTCTTTCCAGTCTTGAGGGATAATCCTATTACAAGTTGACCAGGAGTTTAACATTTGCTTTACAAATGGGGAATGCATGCCATAAGATACTATTGCCTCCTTAAACCTTCTTAAATCTAACATTTCAACTAAAGTCCAATTAGTATGTACATGCACTTGATCAGGTAGCTGCTGTATGGTTACCAGATAAATTAAGATTGATTGCTTGAAAACAGGCTTCCTTTCTGTAACCTTATAATCCAATCCTGAAATAATTTCACCCTTAAATTCTTCAGTTTGAGTCTGAATTTCTCTATAATTCATTTTAACACATTTTTCTAAAGCTTTTATCCTGGCACTTAAATTGACTATCTTTTTAAATTTTAAAATAAGGATAAGTAAACTAATAATATGCATAATAGTTGTTACATACATCGCATCTACACTAATCCTCTCATGTAATTGTTCCATTTTCAGACTGCCTAATGTTTTATCAAACAAAGACTAATTTCCTGCTATTGTACAGATATTATCCTTTTTTTAAAAATGTGGAAAAAATTTTCTCTTTTAAGTAGTTTTTCCCTTTAAAATATCTGATATCTTAATTGACTTACCAAGTCTGCTTAGAACAGTAGAAATCTGAGGGAATTTCAAAAAAGCTACCTAGCATCCGAGATGGGAATACAGAGAGAGAGGGGGTGGGGGTGGGGAGAAAGCATGGCCATGTGTTCTGGCTAAAAGCTGAAATCCAGCCACGTGCTCCTGCTTGAGCCGATTCGAGCCTGAGCTCCAGCTTCCTTAAGCTCCAACCACATGAGTTGGTGATTCAGCTGCAAGCAGCTCCAGCTGCAGCTGCGTGTAGCTGCTACAGTTGTGGTGAGTACAGCTCTGACGGCTTGCAGCTTGACTGGTAGTTCTGGCCGGCCAGGGGCCTGTAAACTCTGGCTGAAAACCCTGGCCTGTGAGGCCACCAACGGTTGTTAATGAATTCTTGCCACGTGGGCGCCAAATGTAGACGAAATTCTAAATGGTCTTATTAAATGAGAAAAGCAGAGCCAAATGCATAGTTAAAAGCCCAAGAGATCAGAGCACAAGAGAATAGGCTTTAGCTTACCACTCGCTGCTGTCCGTCCCCCGAGAGAGTGGCCTTCTCTTGTGTGACCTGTCTCTTTATTGCCTTTCTGTTCTACCTTCTCATTGGCTCTAAACCCAACCACATGATTTCTTTGTCACTGCCTGTCTATACAGACCTCCAGGGCTCTATGGTTGGTACTGGGATTAAAGGTTTGAGTCACCAATTGGCTGTGTCATTGAACACACAGAGACTCTGCCTGCCATGTGATCAGATTAATGGCGTGTGCCACCACTGCTGGACTTCCGCTAAATAGCTTGCTTTTAGTTCTGATCCCCAGGCAACTTTATTTATTAACATACAAATAAAATCACATTTCAGCACAAATAAAATATTACCATAGTTAATCATCTACTCACCTTTTTCCATTTATAATAAACAAAGACACCAAACACTAATTTTGTAGCCCTCAGTTGAGTTACAAGGATAGAGCACATGTAATCACTGAGTAGAAATAGAGAAAAATAATATGTCAAATCAATGCCTTATAGCTAAGAAGAATCTCACCCATTACCTAAGCTACTTAGTAGTTCACAACATACACAGATATTTTGAACATCTTATATAAGATATTTCTTAGTTCTTTCTAGGACTATAAATTAGATTCCTCCATCAGAATTGAACAAAGATGTTTATTTTCTTTAGCAATTTGACCCATAGAACACTATAAGGAAAACAAGTTAGTGATCTTAATATAATAAACAAAGTCAGTGGTGATAAAAGGAGACTTTGTGATGCTCAGAAGGACTTCTTCAAATGAGGAGGACACTTTGAAGTTCATGTGTTCTGTCCATTGTTGTCTTCCCTGGTTCTTTCTCCATGATAAACACAAAACTCCCTCAGAGGGGATGAAACAAATGCAGATGAACTGTGGGCAAACACAGATGAACAAATACCTGTCGAATGCCCCAGCATTATAAAATGGACTAGTGGAAGCATATCTTAGAGACCACCGTAGGCAACATTCTCATTTCACAATTGATGGAGAAAGTCTAAAATATAAATGATATTCTTATTTAATCAACTACTGTATTAAGAATTATAAAATATTGATACTGTCTGTAAAATTCACTCCTCCCTCTCTCTGTATGGATCACTAAATAATGCAAATGTTACCAGCATTAGAAGAGTACTAAACAGTTGATGTGATTGAATTAACTTTTTTTTTTTAAAGACAGTTTCCTGGAACTCACTCTGTAGCCCAGGCTGGCCTTGAACTCACAGAGATTCGCCTGCCTCTGTCTCCCAAGTGCTGGGATTAAAGGTGTGCGCCGCCACCGCCTGGCTCTGAATTAACTTTCTTAATAGCCTTTGGGGGACAGGACCCAAGCACACATGTAAGGGGTATTCCTCTCGTATTTTCTTTGTCTTGTGTACACGTCTTCCTCCAGCCCAGTGCTATTTACTCTCACTTAAAGAATCTCTACTAACCAAACGTGAAACTTGGCTTTTAACCTCTGCCCTCCTATGAGTGACTCAGGTGAAGCACAAGGTTTCTAAGACTACCATATGACAATACCAGCAGTTCTGTGTTCCATGGGATTTCTTGTTTTTTCAATTGGAGTATAATCTTGCTAAGGGACCATGGACTATTTCTTCGTCTTGAACCTCGCTCTTTGGGATAATCTCTGTACACTGGAAACTCTTCATTTTTTATTAACTCCCAAGGTAGTGTAAGCTACAGAATCAGTGAAATTTAAAGAGTTATTTTAAAGATTCTGAGTTTTATTTTTATGATGGGGATTGATTTATTTTTCCACTTAATGTTCCCGTTAGCCACAGCATCCCCTCCAAAGATACAAAACAGTCAACTGGTGGTTATTGAATGGGTTATTAATCAAAATCAACAAACATTTAAAAATTACAATTTATAGGCATATTTAACCAAAGCTATGCAATGAAGAAACCATGTATCTATCGCATATTTCCACCTGCAAGGACTATGAAATATTTTGTTTTGCTTCAATCTTATGACATTTTTTATCTTTAATTTATTTATACTATCCCCCACTGTTCCTCGTGAGGAAGTGGGGTCAATATAGCTTGCTAGCTGTGCCTGTCCATATCCAGGGATCATATTGAACAGAAACCCTAGGATCATAGATTTGATATTAAATTTTTCTCCTAAACTTGATTTATAATCCTACATCACTTTCAACCTTTTTTGGTTATCATCAATGTTGCTTATTTTCTCATTTTATGAAACCAGCATAAAACAAGGACAATGGTAATTGGTACTATGTTGAAATTTAAGAGAGAATGTAGTTATATTCTAGGATGCCTTCTGAACTTGAAGCATGAAAGCCAACATATGAGTAGAAGGTTCTTGGAAGTCACTTGTTGCAATCTCTATCTTAAGCCTTTCCCTTTTCCTTCTGTCCTTGCTTGCTTGCGTGCGTGCGTGCGTGCGTGCGTGCGTGCGTGCGTGCGTGTGTGTGTGTGTGTGTTATACATATATTGAGGTGTATGTGAGGAATATACATACATTGAGATGTGTGTGCTCTGTGCAGCATCTGTATGTATACACAAGTGCATGAGCGTGAGCACAAAACACACACACACACTTGAATATGCCCATGGATGTGCATCCAAGTTGTTGCTGGAGAGCTTCTCTCCAGCTCCCACCAAGCCCCGCAGTTCCACAACCCACGTATAAAATAATCACTCAGACGCTTATATTACTTATAAACTGTATGGCCGTGGCAGGCTTCTTGCTAACTGTTTTTATATCTTAAACTAACCCATTTTCATAAATATATACCTTGCCACGTGGCTCGTGGCTTACCGGCATCTTTACATGCTGCTTGTCCTGGCGGTGGCTGGCAGTCTTTTCCTCCACCTTTTTGTTCCCTCAATCCTCCTTTCTGTTAGTCCTGCCTATACTTTCTGTCTGGCTACCGGCCAATCAGTGCTTTATTTATTAACATAGTTGTCATATAAAACATCCCACAACACCAAGTAGACCATAGCAAGGAATCACATTTTCTGTTCTATTGGGACTAATTCTGGAGTTCATCATTTTGGGACTTGGATTGTGTGCAGCATTCACCTGCAATCCTGTTTTCTTCTCCCTCCACAGCATGGGGTCATAAGTAAACATGATCACAGCCAGATTTTTACATGTGTTCTGGAGATCTGAACTCAGTTCCTCATGCTTGTGCTGCAAGTGTTTTTAATCACACACTGAGCAATCTCCCTGGCTCCTAACCTTCCTTCCTATATCAAATTTGTGATCAGTTTTTGGCAGTCAGTGCTTGTTAGAGGCTTAACATGTGAACGAATCTATCAGAACACCAGCAGGGACAGATGATTTACCAAGTGAGTAGGAGTTTTGAGTATAATTAGAAATCCTTTCATTACTATAGCACATTAATGCTCTAAGAATACAATACAAAGTTGAATATTCCTCACACCATGATTGGGCATAGCAGGCTAGTTTCCGTTCCTTCCACATTTTTATCTCTGTCAATCTACCAACATTCCTACATTATATCTACCTTTAGCCACAATATTTGCAATGATTTTATGTCTTTTTAGTCTTTTTCTGTGATGTATTTAGTGAAAGTGTTTCTGTTGGACTTTAATTTCAAACTTTAAGCTCTCAAGACAGATGAGCAGTTCAACAATGTGATCTGCTAACAAACATACTGCTAGCTAGGGAGTCACCATGGAGACCATCTGAGACAAAGATCATGAAGATGAACAACTTTGAGTTAATTTCTTCTCAGTGTTGTGGCATTTGGTTCATTGGTTCATGTGTTGTGGTTTCTCTCCAAGGAATCATCAGAGAAACATAAGTTTCTCGCTAACATGATTCATTACTCATTACAGAGTAAAATTCCAAGTAAGTCAGGTCCAAGACACATCCCGTTTATAATGTGTTATTCAAATAAGGAAAAATGAAAATCAAAGTGTCATAAACATGCAAAAAGTTTACTTCTAATTACATAATTATGGATTTCCCAAAAGTTTTATTTCCCAGTTTTTGCCCCTGACCCTGATTATTATTGGACAACAATGACTTCAATCATTTTGGATGATGGGTCCTGGGATTCCAAATCATAATATATCATCAGATTAAGGACCATTTTTGACTCTTAAGCAGTTTCTGGAAATGATATATACTTTTTTTTGTTAAATCATGCTTTTGAATGTTCCATTTTATATCTGAATTATATGAAATCTAATCAAAAGTAATAGTAAAAATTTTAAGGTGCAATTATAAGTCTATAAGAAATAACCCTTTGATTCAAAGCTCAAGTAATCCCATGGAACATAATGGATTAATAAAATCAAACAATTGATCAAGAAGAGACTTTGAAAATGCATCTGGTCCAGATGGAAGTCTTCAGCTTGCTTTCCAGCAGTGTCTAATCTTCCTAATTAAATGGCTTCATGCTTTTACCAAGAAGCTCTCCAGGAAAGAAATGATAAAAGCTTAATTTTATCCTCCTTGCCTGGACTTTAACACCTGGACACTTTACATGTCCTTCTTTTTATCCTACTCAACTCTCTCTTGTTGCCAATCCCTCTAGATAATAAACATGAAATGAAATTTTAAATCATCCCCTGGACTTTTAAGAAACATTGCTCACATACCTGACTGGCTGAATCTTGATAACGTATCATTTGTAATAAATCATTGTTGTTCTTATATTTTTAGCCATAAAAGACTTATGCCTGGGTCCTTAAGATGACTCTTTCTTGAGCATAAGGATTGAAATTGGAAATTGCTTTTATATATACATTTCAAAGAAAAATGCTAAAAGCTACATTTATATATACAGTCCTTTGAAATATACAAATCATTCTACTTGCACTATTTCATTAGATGTACAACATCAACCCTGTTAATTAGGCAGAGAATGAAATGTTCATTTGCATTTCCATGATTATATGAACTAAGTGTATTTATAAGAACTACTGTGCCTGGTAAATAAGCCAAATTGAAAATACTGGACCCCAGGGCTGGGAAGATTTCTCAGTCAGTAGAGTGCTTGTTGTACAAGAATGAGAATCAAATCTAAGTTTGGATCCCTACCACCCACATAAAAAGCTGGGTGTAGTATGTTCATGTAATCTCTGCTTCTATGAGGTAAATCTAGGAGGATCACTAGACATTGCTTGCTATTCAGCCTAGCTATCAGTGAGTTACTGGTTCAGTGAGAGACTCTGTATTAAAAAAAAAAGTGGTGAGCATTTAAAAATGTACTAGATACACACGTACACGTGAACACATATACACAATAGATAGAATCTAGGCCCCATAAATCATATACTTTTGCATGATATTTACTTTTTGACATATTGTTTTCAGTGGCCTAACATATATAGCCAGAAACAAGTACCCAGTTTTGAAGTTAGGAGAACTAATTTTATTATATTTGTAAATATTTTCCACAGTCCATATATCTGATACATAATTCTCTCCATTGAGGGCATAGATTGTCTGACTTTAAATATCTACCTCATTCTTGGTACAGAGAGGTAAAGTATCATAAAGTAAAACAGTGGTAAATGATTATTTTAACCATTATTATGGAATGGTTAAGGAAAAGCTATATACAAGGCATGTTGCATAGTAAATGCTCAATGACATCTCTTGCAAGTACATTTATGTCCATCCATTGATACTATATCCTTTTTTGTTCTTCCCTTCATTTTAAACCTCCCTTTACAAAACTCCAATACATCTTCAAGTCCATAGTCATTTACTTCCAGGACTGCCTGTAAAGTAAACAGGTTCTTAAGGACTTGTCTTAAAATACCCTGGGGTGAGTGCCAAGTCCTTAAAAACCTGTTTCTTTTACTGAAGTAAGTACCACACATAAACAACATCAGGACTCTCGAATATACTATCAATAACACAACCTAAAGTTAGAATACATCACAAGCAGTCATTATAAATTTGAACTCTATCTTCATGAACAGAGACATTTGAATTTTTAATACCACATTTACTGCTCTAGAGGATGTTTTAGAAGAAGTTGATGTTTAGACCCACATGTTAGCACTCATTCATCCAGCTTTCAAGTCCTGCAAATGTTGACTAAGCTCCCAGCACATGCCAAAGCCCCTCAAAGTATTCCACCTGCCAGTCTTACTTAGGTTATTGCAGATAAGCCTCACTACTGTGGATACCATTTGGCTGCATCTTGTTACACAGGTTTCATATGTTAGAAGGATTAGTCTCCAGGTTGGCAGTGCTGGGAGATGATGCCAAACTTCCAAGAGGTAGAACCTAGGGGAATGTCTTTAGTTACTGAGAGTGAATTCAGAAAGTTTCAGGAAGGATTAAGGTATGCTGTCACATATACACAGAGGGCCTAGGACAGTAACATGCAGGTTCTCTGGTTGTGAGTTCAGTCCCTATGAGCTCCCATGGGCCTAAATTTTAGAAATTACTCCAAAGTCTTGTATGGTCCGATATGTCCACACAGACAGTGGTACACTGGACAGGTTCTGGGCTGTGGAGTGCTTTGGTTAGAGTCCTCAATCTTTTACCCTTACTGAATGACATTGGGAAGTTTTTGTATCTTTGGGAAAATGTTTTTAATGAAATAATAATGGCCCCAATCTTGGGGTCTTAGAAGGATCAGCTCTTAAATGAAGATAAAACTTAGCAAAGTAAATATTGCCTTGTGAATAATGCCTTTGTTTCCCATTTCTACATGTTGCAATTGTAGGTCACTTTCCCTTGGTTTGTTTTCTTGTTTTGTTTTGTTTGTCTTGCTTTGTTTTATCATTTTTCCTTTCCCAGAAAAATGGCACTCTTTTTCCTTTGGAGTAAGAGATATAACCTTGATATCAGAGCTCACACATCATGTCCTGGAAGGCATGAGGTATTTTTATTCATTATTTTCTCAACCTATTCCAAACACCCTTCATTCTTCCTAGTGTTCTTCCAAATGCCTATAGACCTGATTATTCATTGAAGCTACTTTCTTCTGAGAAAGCGTTGCTCCTCTTGAAATAGAAAGCAAGGTGTCTATGAGAATAATGCACATGGGAAAGACAACAGACTGTTCCCCAGAGGGAAAGATCCCCTTTATTAGAAACAGAATAAAGACAAAAAATCAATCTTACAAGGGCTTGAAAATCTGGGAGACACTAAAGTTGATTTACTCGCTTAAGATTTATACCCAGTCTACTTTCATGAAGGATTCAAAGTGGTGGCAGATGAGACTAAAATCATTTTCTTGAACTGTGTTTCAGACTAGAATTATAAGTTTGCATCCTAGCAGATGAAGTTAAGCTGATTATGGCAAATGAGCTATTGGAAATCAATAGCATAAAACCATTCTATTAGTACCTGTACAATCACCTCAGGACTATAAGTAATATTTATACTTTCAAACATTGACATTTTCAGGAAATGAGGTACAGAACATTTGCATGGACACACTCTCCAGTGGTTGCCTGGTTCTGATGATTAAAACAAGTTGTGAATGGATCTAAGGCTATTTCGTATATGCCCAGTTATAGCTCTCTTTTCTCAAAGGATGAATGGAGCCTGGTTCCTATAGCACTTGCTGAAGTTAAGAGAGGATTCTGGGTTTTTGACATATGCATTGTCTAAGGATAACAAACAAATTTAAGTGATGATATTATGGTTAAGTTTCTCCTGTGGAATGGAATGAACACACACACACACACACAAACACACACACACAAACACACACACACACACACACACACACACACACACACACACACACACACTTTAAAAACAACCATGGTCAGACATACACAGATTCCTCATTCTGGAAAATTAGGATGATGCCTAGGATGTACCCTAAACAATCAATGGTAATCTGAGAAAAGCCATGACTTTGACATGAAATGATAGTAAAACTTGGGGTAGATAACTAATTTAAATTTCAAAAATTGCAAAAATTTGAAGCTGTACATTTTTGAAAATGGAGATCTACTAAATGAAAAAGTATCTGTCAATCCCTTATTGAAGTATACATAGCACAAAGAAAAATAACTTATTTTACCATTATCAAACACTATATCTCCTAATAAACTTTCCAATTATATTATCTCACTTAACTAACACCTAGGTCCAGGCCCAGTGCCATCTCTCTTCTTAGAATACATGTTGATCCACAGTTTTATATATGTGTGTGTGTGTGTGTGTGTGTGTGTGTGTGTGTGTGTGTGTCTTTCCTTAAAACAAAAGATGCCAGAATCATTCTGCCCTTTGTTAATCAGCCTTTTATAGTGTGGTCTATGTTTTGACATCAAAATATACTTTCATATCATCTCTGTTGCTTTCTTCTTCAGTTTAAATGTTTTACTTTGTTTTGTTTCTGTCACACTCCAGGAATCTATAAGAGTCACTGTGGGTGTTATCATACCTTCAGGGTCCAGTGTTAACATAAACTCTCCATCTCTAGTAACTCGTTCAAGGAAGTTTAACGTTAACTATGTGAAGGAAAGCAAGCAAGGGCCACAGGCTAGTTACTCCTCTTGCTTAGCACAACTGTTTTCTCTGCTGGGATCAACAAGATACATTTCCAATGCAGATTTACTAGGAAATGGCACAAACGCTGGCCAGTGGCCCATTGTTAAGTTCTACAAGAGACCTATATTCTCTATGAGCGAAAGCTAAATAACTTATATCCATTTGACTGTGATGAAATATGCTGTTACTATTGTGAACCTGATCCTTTATCCTTCAAGTAAAATAATTGCAGCTTTTGAAAACCTTTTATGGAATATAAATCCAGAAATCCCAGCTGACAGAGTTGGTGCTGGAGTACTGCTGCTGGGTTTTGCGACTAAATTTTCAATTTCTGGGATAGATTGATGGCATAGAATAAGCATGAGTGTTTGCAGGAACTGAGGATGGAAGTTTGAATCCTGACTTTTCCATTCATGAGTAGGACACGTGATAGCTTATTTTTAAACTCCTTAAACTTCTTTACCATGGGTGAATGGGGCTAATCATACCTAATTTCAGGTTTGCAGCTATAGATATTAGACATAATGCAAGCAGTTACTTGGCCAAGTCATTCTTATATATAATTATTATAATTAAGATTACTAGAGAAATATTTGTATTGATTCAGTAATGCATAAAGGGGAGCCTAATTAGTCCTCTCCCAAGGAACTGTTTGATTACTTATCCGGTTATAATGACAGAGGCTTCAGCAAGGACGCAGACGCCACACACCAACGTAGAAACAAAGCACAAGATTTATGCAAGAATATGCACAAGAATATTGACTGCTCACAGAATCGCAGGTCAGTTGAGCTACTAAATCATATATATGCTGCATCACAGGAAGTTCAAAACCTAATAATTAAAAAATAATGATTTTTCCCCCATAATTCTGTGGGTGAGCTATTTATGCTGAGATGACAGAAGGAGTCACCTTTTCCTGGGACTGCACATGTAGGTGACTTGGGAGACTGAACGGAATTGTTGTTTCCTGATAGTGTCATTTGACATTGTCTATACATTATTTCCTGTTAAGTGGGCCAGTCTCTCCTTGTGGCCATGTATCCTCAGGCAGTCTAAACAGGCTTCCTTATAGTGGAATGTCATGGTTGTATGAAAGCCAGGGCAGATGATAAAGACTTTTGAGTGCCAAGGCTTTGCAATTTCTGTTAAAAATATTACATATACTACATTCTGTTAGACAAAGCAAGAGTTAAATTCAGCCCATACTAATGGGATGAGAAAATATTCTGTTTCTGTATTGGAAGTCATACATGGCACATTACATAGGGGCATTCATACAAGAATGGAGGAAAAATTGCAGACATCTATTCAAGCAATCTGTCACACAACTCTTGGCTCAAAGCAAAGAGTAAAGGGTTAAGGACTGTAAGAGAATTATGAAATTAGATGCCTCCCCCAAAGTAATGTTGGTAGAATAAAAACCAGACAAATGAATGTCTTCCGACCACCTCTTACTCTACCAATTACAGGCCACTGAACACTAATAGTCCCATAGAACTGTAAATTAGAGGGGGAAAAAAAAGGAATTACTTAGCATATCTTACCCATAATTCTCACATGACAAAGGGAGAAGCTGAGAAAACTGAATAAACTTGGAGGAATAAGTAGATGATGTTCAACATAGAAAGGGGGTCAGCCCATTATGGTGGCTACAGGATGTATTTTATATTTGGGCATATTGGACTTGAACTCCTGGCCTGTCACTTTCCTTCATAGTGATGACTTGTGAAACACTTCTATTATTTCAGCGTTGGCTCTGTGTTTTTTAATATGTAATATGAGAAATGCCTTCTTGTCAGATGATTACAAGAAGTGGGTGAGATTACATATGATGTGCGAATACCTACATTAGCACAGTAAACAATGGTGCTTGGCTAGCAATCAATTAGGGAGTCATGTGTCAACAGCTGTTAGAAAAAGCCAATGTATATTGCTTTTGCTAAAATCAACGTCTTGTGACTTGGTTAGGACTTAATTTTCTGGTTAATTGTTTCACTTCTCTTTTGCACTTTACATGAGCAGGCAATTACCGAGAAGCCCCTCGGGTCCATTTCAATCCTCTCTAAGAGCCTATGGAGCATTCTGGGCTGCTCAATTCCTGGGTATACATCCTTTGGTAAAGGAAGTTGTTGCTCCCCCAACAATGGTGACGGGAGCTGGCTAACCATGTCTTTATATAGTCACATTTGCCCAAAATGTCACAGGTGCTTCATTTGCCAGCATTTTTTTTTTATTTTAGCCTCCTCCTACACATGAAGGAAATACATAGTCCTGAAGGACAGAGGCAATGCACATGCTACAGCTGGGGAAAATACGGGGAGGCTGAGACAGACAGAGGAGACACTTCTTTGTATGACTTGGTCCCGGAGAAATGGGCTATCTCTGTAGACTATTCAGCCTGCACTCCTGGCCCCCAATGCTAATGAATTAAACTGTTCTTCTGGCAACAGAAAAAATCTATAACTAGTGATCAGTCTATTAAGAAGGAATGTTTCCACATGGCAAAGCCGCCTTATCTCCTCTCATGAGAATCCAAATATTGTATGGTACTTGGAGTTGTGATCTCATCTTATTGAATATTCTTCCCTGGGTTTTTTGGGCTATTACATAGTGAAATTTTTGCACATTTATTCCAAAATACTTAATATGATCAAAATGACTTTGGATATACTAGATTAGAACAAGATATTAATTTATTGATTTCAGGACTTCTAAGAGTCTTCAGATTAGTGAAAATATTTAATGAAAACTCTATCACGAAGACAAAGCAGTGTGCACTAAATAAAATTGGCCACAGAAGACATCTTTTGAGAAGAGTCTTCATTTATTATTCCCTGGACAGCATTTTCAAATAAATAAACATCATCAATATATACTTCCAATTTGCATATTTTTTTTCATTCTCCATATCTAATATAGAGTTCTAGAGGGAAAAGGACCCATCAACAAGTTGTTGATGATTCCAAACAAGCAGGTATTCATATGATAATTTTATGTCAACCCATTGTAGTGAATTAAAATTCAAGAAGTTTGAGTGCTCATGTCTCTTATGCAACACTTCTTCCAGTTCTCTAAAGGCAAGACATGTGCTTTGACTTGAGTTATTTTCTAACAGAAATACCTGAGTTGTGTATACACTCATAATCCCTGACCTTGTGCATTCTGAGTCTAATCATTTTTTTAACTTTGAAATGCCAAGATTTGTAGGAAGCATTAGCTACATTTCCTACACAGTTGAAACAAACGGCAGGTCATAGGAGGCAACAACACAATAATGGTCTCATGCTTTAATGGCACTTATAACTTCATATAATACTTTCATATATTATATGCATATTTTTGCTCATGAATCTCTTTAGCAGGGACTATAGAGACAGAACTAATTCCTTAAATATTAAATATTTGCTGTAAAAAAATAAAAGGTCTGCACATAGTTAGATATTTATTGATCCTAATGATTGATTTCATGATTTACTTTAAATGTGCATCTTTGTGCTTACATAAGTCATTTGCATGAAAATCGGTATCAGGAAAAAGACTGACAATAAAAATGAGGAATGATTCATAATATGTAAGGTCTGTTCCTCAAAGATTCATTATGCAATTTACAATACTGAGGGTCTCCAAAATACTTTAGTAAGTGAATACAATTAAACTGATTAAGGTTAATTTATTTTAAAAACTAACAGAGAGCCATGTTTCTTTTATATCATTTGAGAGCAGGATGTTTGGAGATACAAGTCTCTTCAATATGCATCAAAATATCAATGGACATAATAGAAAGAAAGTAAAGCAGAACATTGCTTTAACACCTGCCCTGTTCAAAGTGAGCAACCTGCATTGCCTCCTTGACCTACTTCACCAGTCTAAAATGATTGACAGTGGTGATTATTCTAAAAAGATCCATAAAGAGACATGTTTTTCAATATTACCCATATGGAAAGATGACAGACTCACAAACAGATCTGTTTTGTGTAAGGATAGGGAGTTTCTACTTGTTGGGGACTGTCCCAAACATTTAAACATTTCCTTCAAATACAATCAAAATTTATTTTTTCAGGAGAAACTGCTCATCTCTTCAGTTGCTGCCCTACCTTATTGCCATTTATTTTGTTTCTGCTTCTTCCTTCACCTTGCTACCTACCTACTTATCACTTATTATCTGTCCATTAGTTTGCCTTTCTAGATTTCCCATATCTAAGTCATAAAGTATTTCACTATCTTTAATGATGAGAGTTATAAATACTCACAGCCTTTTAAAGGAAAATGGATATACGTGCACACAGAAAAAATAAATCCATAAGCTACAATCAACTGGCCACCTGTGGATGACTGTAATTTCTTTTAAATGTTACTCTTTTCATTATCCTTTTAGCATCTGGAAAAGCAGGCTAAATACACACCACTTAGTCATCCATTCAGGGTCTGGAGAGTTGGCTCAAAAATTTGGAAGCACTTGCTCTTTCAGAGGAATTGTTTAAATTTTAACACTCACATGGTGGTTCATAGTCATCCAAAACTCCGGTTCCAGAGAATCTGGTGCTCTTTTCTGGCCTCCACAGGCACCAAGCACACACATAGTCTACATACACACACACACACACACACACACACACACACACACACACACAAACATATATGTGTGTGTGTTATATATACATTTATATTATTTATATTTAAATATATATACAGGCAAAAAACTCCCATGTAAAATATATAAATCTCATTAACATTTTAATAATAGTATATCAATATCAATTATATCTGCTCAATAGTTCCAAAAAAACAATGCAGAGCAAACATTGTTGACAGATGTATATATGTACCCACATGACTACACACCTGTGTAGTTACATATTTATATCTACATTACAATTATTTACACATCTGATACACACACACACACACACACACACACATACACACACACACACACACACACACACAGATTTCTACGTGCCTATCCATTGACAGTGTGAACTTAGCAAGTTTCTTAATTCATCCTATTAGTTCCCTACTACTGCTATGACCCACAATCACAAAAACCTAGCATTGATCTAACTGAATTTAATCAAAGTTTGGGGAGGCTGCATTTCTTTTGGAGGTTTTTGAGGATACTCGGTTTTGTTTCCTTCTCTGATAGAGCCTGCATGCCTGCCATAGTTTGTGGATCATTACCCATTCTTCAAAGACTTCAATAGTCCTCCTAATCTTTATTTTATCACCTCACTGTGAGCCTGAATCTAATTCTGGATTCATCTTTATGGCACCTTATACTTTGGCATTTTAGTAATCTGAGATATTCTCCATGTAAGATTCCTTAGTCGGCTCTTCAAAATTCCATTGACCATGCAAAGCAGCATATTCAGAGAGTCTGGGTATTAGGAACTGGGTTTCTCTGAAAGACCACTATTATGTCTACTGTGTAATTTCCTAAAATATCCTATTATCCAAATACAAAGACCTAGAGCCATAATTCATGTCTAAGAGCAGTGGAAGACATGAGAAAATATCTGATGTACTTTACACAAAAAGAAAATATAAATAGTAAGGGAAAGAGAGGAAAGAGAGGAAAAGTGCCAAAGTAATACTGTCCACTCCAGAGTATGCCCTCAATGTCCCAACTTCTTTTCAGTAAACTTTACTTTCTTTAGGTTCTATCCCCCTCAATATTACCACTATTGTGATCAAGCTTGCAATACACGAGCCAACACAGCATCTTAAATACAGATTCCCCCAAACTGGTAAATCTGAAGTTATAGATCACAGTTTCTCACATCTGTTCATCAGCCCGCCCCCAGGAAACTAATATACGTCTTGTTGATCATATCTGTGTTTCTCTTTTCTTATTTTAACATTTACATTTTAAATGAGAATGTGTGTCACCCAAAATGTACCCAAACGACCAGGAAAACAACTTTGCAAATAGAAACCTTTCTCTTTGCCTGTCCATCTTCTTACTTTGCTTGCATATTCCTCAAAGCATAATGTGTTCCCTGCATGTTAGTCATGCTGAAGAATCTATAATACACGATTAATTCATCAGCATATAATGGAAACAGAAAAAAATATAGTTGAAAAATCAAGTATAAAAGTCTATGAAAGAGATGTTACAGGGAGCACAATGGACTGAGAGAGTAGTATGCTTACTTTGAGGAACAGGTGAGCAGCTGTTGGCACAGAAATTCCTGACTTGTAGATGCCATTTCCCAGCAGCCAAAGGACATAGTCCTGTCCCCAAGGAAAGAGAGATATAAAGAGAGGTCTGATGACGAAAGGAAAAATGCCAGCAAACAACAGGTTACTCAGTTCCTCTAAGACCACTAATGAGAAATAGGAAATGAAGTTAAAAATTAAACGAATTGTTGCCTTTTCATTTTGCAATTACATTAGTTCTAATTATTTGGTCTGATGAGATGGCTCAGTGGGTCATTAAATTCTTTATGCAAGCCTGAAGACCTGAAGTTGGTATTTGGAATCCATGTTGAAAGGAGAAAACTGACTGCTGAAAACTGTCCTCTGAGTTCCACATGTTCACTGTGTCATGCACATGCCCTCACACATGTGTACATATACATGTAACAATAATTAAAATATAAAAATTAAATAGAAGAACCTAAACACTTTTGCTATAAAAAACTATTAATATAAGCTGTATGGTGGTGGTGAATGCCTTTAATCCATGCAGGTGGAGCTCTGTGAGTTCAAGGCCAGCATGGTCTACCAAGCGAGTTCCTAGTCAGCCAACACTACACACAGAAAAACCCAAAACCAAACCAAATCAAAACAAAACTAAACTAAACCCAAAAACAAAAACAAAAGCAAACCTACTAATATCCATTTTCTTTTTTTAATATGATAATTAAGTGGTATTTTCTGATTCTTTTTTATTATATTTTTAATTTTTGTATTTTAAATAAAATTGTATCCCTTACTTTTGTACAACGTGAACTTGTATGGAGAATACATTGACTAATTGACATACATACTACAATATCCAGTTATTTTTTGATGGTATTATATCTATTTTCTTAACTCCTTTCAAGAATTCAGTGTATTACCCTTAGTTCTCATGTATACCTAGATCTCCTGAACATTTTTTTTCCTGTAAAATTGAAATCTTAGGCTCTTTGATCAATGTTTCTTCAACTCTAAGCTCCTTCCCTTCTATAACAATCACAGCACTTGTTAACTACCACTATATATCCATTCCCAGGAAATCAACATTTTTCAGAGTCCACATGTGAGACACATGCAGTGCTTTTTTCCTATGTCTGACTTTTCCCACTCAGTAGAGGTAGAGTGCTCTCTAGTTTTTTTTTGTTTGTTTGTTTTTGTTTTTTTTACAATTGGAACAACGTTCATTATTTCTGAAGAATGTTCCAATGAATCTACTACAGGTACTTACTTGTTTTCTAAGCATTTTATAGATAAGAATAAACAGAGATTTTAAGTTTGATAAAGTCAGCATGGTAATTTCAACTTATTTAGGGAGTAAAGATTGAGTAGCATTTTCAGAAAAAGTCCTTACAATAAAATAAAAATGTCCACTTATATAACATTAATACTTTTAGACCATTTTGAATTTCTCTAACAAAGTAGTACACAGTACAGAAGATGAATTTGAAATGCATGGAGTAATATAAGTCTGTAGCATCACCTTGGGGATCAAGTCCATTGTGTCCATTAATAAAAGGTCTGGGGTCACCTTAAAAATGCAGATTACCTTCACTGTACTTTCAGTGATGTATTCCTTTGACATCTCAACACAGCTCTCATTAATATCTCAGATTTACTATGATGTCCAAAGAAACTTTGAACACCTGCTTCTCTTTGGAATCTCCTTCGCTAGTATGTCCCATCGGATGAAATAATGGTTCCTTAGAAAACACCCAAATCATATCTTCTGTTTGCACATTCTAGCAATCAGCAATTCCTGACTATTCTCTAGGTAGCCATCCTTGCTGTCAGCCAAATTTTGCCATCATTTATGTCAATGAAAACATCTAGAATCTTTTCTACTCATATTCCTGACAGTCCATTTTCCGTAGATGCAAGACTGACTTCTTAAAATATAACATTTAAAATATAAATCCAGATTTTGTTTTGTGCTTGCAAAATCCAGGATTTGCAGTTACCTCTGAACCTATGATCCAGTCTTATTTGGCTAATTGTTCATACAAGCTCTTTTCATGATATGCAAAACATACTAGGAAATCTTCAAGGAATTTGCAGGATTTTCCTCTCACTGGAATATTCCTTCTATTTTTCTAATTTTATTAGTTTTCCAAGGAATTTCTACAATATAGTTTGATCATATTTAGCCCTGTCTCAACTTCCCCCCAGATCCACTCACCCTTTCCCTATACACCTACCAATGTCCTGTTTTTCTTTTAAAATCCATGAAGGACTATTGGAGCTACTTCTAAAATATTGTGAGTGTGGCTCTTTTGGTCAACCACAAAGGACTGTATCTTTTAAGAAAACTGATGATTCCTCTCCCAGCATCTTTCAGCTGCTAGTAGTTCCTTACCTAAGGGTGGGAATTTATGCCTACATCCCCTCTCCAAGCCAGAATTTTGTCTGGTTTGTGCCTGCTCAGATCTTGTGAATGTTGTCACAACTGTACACTCTAAATTTGTATGTGCAACTGCCCTGCTGTGTCCAGAAAACTCTGTTTCTTTCTAGTCATTCACAACCAAAGGCTCTTGCAGACTTTCCACTCCTTTCCAACAGTGGTCTCTAGAGTATAACTAAACTAATCTTTTCCATTTTATAGGCCCAATTCCTTTTATTTTTTTTTCAATTCCCAGCAAAATCAATTTTCCAGCTAGAAAGTTCTACCCACCCAACAAAGGCATCTTGTATTTTTCTCCATGTTAATGCTTTTGTTATTTCTCATGAACAAGCACTTTTATCACAGGTTGTGATACTTTGTAAAGGAGAAGATAGCTGGTTGGTTGGTTTTATACTTCCATGTTTAGTAGCATGTTTCTCCTCCATTTGTCTATCTGTCTGTCTGTCTGTCTATCTATCTATATCAGGTCTAGTGCAAGGTGTACAACAACAGCAAAGAAGCAATGTTTTAGTAACTTGGTGATTTATGAGTGTGTATCAGTTCCATAAGATGCCCTGAGGCTACTGACCCCAGTATGAGTCAAAGATAGAGTTTTAAAGGATAAAATTCTTGTAATTATAGCCCTATGCTCTCATTTTGCATAAATGTTTCATTTTTCTTACATTAAATAGTCACAGTTCATGAGAGCTAGAATGAAGTGTTTATGGAGATGAATGGAAAGCAGTACACAGTGGAAAACAATGGCAATATTATTAAGCTATCAACAACACACAACGACATTAAGAACTGACATGATTAACATGACTCTAGAAAGAAACTATGCTGACAGGCTTATTTGAGATTGAATATGGCACTTTATCCGAAAAGTAAATGCAAGACTAAGAACCAATCAGTTCTTCTTTCATTTTTTTAACACTTTGCAATGCTGACTCTTTTCAGAATGTATTTTGTGCATTCCTTTGAACAGCCCTCCATGATTTGCAGTTAGTAGGTGTGCCATTCTTACTTTATACATGAAGAAAATGAATGAAATTGAGAGTAAACACAAGTCTTGTTAAATTAATATAATTTGGATTCATAAGCCCATAGTCTGTAGGCCACAGCATGATGTTATACTATCTATATATGTGTGTGTGTATAATATATATATATATCTTACACTATATATATATATATATATATATATATATATATATATATATAGTGTAAGAAATGACAGGAGTCAAATTAAAAATGGACCATGCAAGCTGGAAGGTAAGAATGAAGAAAAGAAGTAGACTTTTTCTCCAAGGAAACTCATCAATAGGTTTTTAAATTAGCGCCACATGGGAAGGCAGCCCAGAATAACCCCCAGGAAAGGCTGATTCACCTGATAAGTAAATATGGCAATTATTTCAGCCTTCAAATAAATAAATATTGCTGGCATCTAAACTGCTTGGGACTGACCTTCCTCTTGGTCTGAATGTGAATATTTGTAATTTCTTTAATGCCCTAGAACTATTCTTTCTCTATTTTTTTCAGAAAGGTCATTATGTGTTTTGAATTATCAGAAATAAAGCTGATTGATTCTTGCAGTGTGACACAAGGAAGTTGCACATACAAACAGGAAGTCAGAGCTCAGTGTCACATATGTCAGTCTTATTGGAGGAGGAGTAAGCTGGTTCATTTAATACTTAAGAATGACAGGTTGCTAACATTTCATTTTTATGTGGTTAAGCACATGAACTTTAACCTGGAATTATAATTTAGATCCTGGAATGAGCCATACAAGTTCATGACACTACACTGGTTGCTTCACTACTTGATTATATAATTATGATAGTCTTATTTCAAAAACATATATTTTAGTGTTTTTCTGTTTATTGTTTTTCAAAGTTGGGCAAAGAAATTCTCTGTTCATAGTAGCTTCAATTAAAAAAAATGCCATACT
Source organism: Peromyscus melanophrys (assembly GCA_902168415.1). Taxonomy (NCBI): domain Eukaryota; kingdom Metazoa; phylum Chordata; class Mammalia; order Rodentia; family Cricetidae; genus Peromyscus; species Peromyscus melanophrys. The sequence goes on along the minus strand of CABHPR010154641.1, from coordinate 2,098 downwards.
TCAAAACTATTTGAATTCCAGAGGGTTTTACAACAAATAAAATATTTTGGCAGGCATGATGAGACACACTTGTTATCTAAGCACTCCGGGTGCTGAAGCAGAGGAATCAGAAGTTCAAGCCCAATCTGTTCTATGCAGCAGGTCTGTGGTCATTCTGTACATCTAGAGCAGTGTTCCTGTGCCATAAGAATGGAATAGAAAAGAACACAATACAATGTCCTATAATGCAGCAAACTGGAGCATAATATTGCATGCTATAACAAAAAGCATTATAATTTCAGGTGAAGAATGTAAATTAATTTCAGACATACAAATGTAGTATGCTCGCTGTTGTTCTTATCTATGAAGTTGGTATTCATTTTCCTTCCATTTGTAGACTGTTATGTCGGTTTTCAACATTGTCTTTAGTTACAACTCCTTCGGCTATTGCCTGATTGAACATTTTTTTTTTATTTTATAATTTAATTTAATTATATATATCAGCCACGGATTCCCTTGTTCTCCCCTCTCCCGCCCACCACCCTCCCCCCGCCTTTCCCCCAGCCCACCCCCCATTTCAATCTCCTCCGGGGCAAAGACTCCCCTGAGGACTGAGTTCATTCAACCTGGTAGATTCAGTCCAGGCAGGTCCAGTCCCCTCCTCCCAGGCTGAACCAAGCGTCCCTGTATAAGCCCCAGGTTTCAAACAGCCAACTCATACACTGAGTATAGGACCCAGTCCCACTGCCTGGATGCCTCACAAACAGATCAAGCCAATCAACTGTCTCACTTATCCAGAGGGCCTGATCCAGTTGGGAGCTCCTCAGCCGTTGATTCATAGTTCATGTGTTTCCATTCGTTTGGCTATTTGTCCCTGTGGTTTATCCAACCTTGGTCTCAACAATTCTTGCTCATACAAACCCTCCTCTTTCTCACTAATTGGACTCCTGGAGCTCCACCTGGGGCCTGAACGTGGATCTCTGCTTCCGGTTCCCTCAGTCATTGGATGGGGTTTCTAGCACAACAATTAGGGTGTTTGGCCATCCTATCACCAGAGTAGGTCAGTTCGGGCTGTCTCTTGACCATTGCCAGTAGTCTATTGTGGGGGTATCTTTGTGGATTTCTGTGGGCCTCTCTATCACTTTGCTTCTTCCTATTCTCATGTGGTCTTCATTTATCATGGTCTCCTATTCCTTGTTCTCCCTCTGTGTTCTTGATCCAGCTGGGATCTCCCGCTCCCCTAAGCTCTCTGCTTGTACAACCACTTTGGAAATCAATATGATGCTTTCTTAGAAAATTGGGAATCAATCTCCTCCAAGATCCAGCTATACCACTCTTGGGCATATACCCAAGGAATGCTCAATCATACCACAAGGGCACTTGCTCAGCTATGTTCATATCAGCATTGTTTGTAATAGCCAGAACCTGGAAACAACCTAGATGCCCTTCAACTGAACAATGGATAAATAAAATGTGGTACATATCCACAATGGAATACTACTCAGCAGAGAAAAACAATGACATCATGAAGTTTGCAGGCAAATGGATGGATCTAGAAAAAATCCTCCTGAGTGAGGTAACCCAGACTCAGAAAGACAAACATGGTATGTACTCACTCATAGGAGGATACTAGATGTAAAACAAAGATTACTAGACTGCTACTCACATCTCCAGGAAGGCTACCTAGAAAACAGGACCCCAAGAAAGACACAGGGATCACCCAATGACAGAGAAATGGAGGAGATCTACATGAACAACCTGGACATAAGTGGGGGTAATGAAGGGCAAGGGTTGAGAGAAACTGATTGGACATATTAATTCCATACGTAGCCCAAAATAAGTTGAGATATGTCCTTGCATTTGAGAGTCTTGGTTCAAAAACCTCTGAAGACTTCACTTTCCAAATCATTTAGAATTAGAAAACAGCTACTGAATAGTTTTCAAATATAAATAGTATGACAATTTAGATGCCAACTCTTACTTTTAAACAGATATGGAAATTATCTGATTGAGAAGGCTGGAATTGAATTACACTTTCCTATCAACACAAACAGACTGAAATTACCCTGCTCAGATTTGCTAAGGTAGATCTTATAACTACTGCACTTAAGGCAATACA
>CABHPR010154640.1:24626-49824 GCA_902168415.1 Peromyscus melanophrys | reverse complement strand
GGAGGTCATTAATTGTTATCTGTGTCCATGTTCAAATATGAGGAATGTCACGTTGCCACAGTCCTGGGAGGGAGGGCCCGTGGGTTATTGTAAAGCTAGAAGGTTATGATGTATAGTTGAAGCTAATGAAGGGAGCCTTCCAGTCAGGATGTGGAGTCACTCCCTGTGGTGAGGTTGTTAAATGGCCAGGAATGAGACATGTCTATAATTAGAGAAGCATTAGGTGTTAGTGATCTCAGCGATCAGGGAGCCTGTACTCAGTGCACTAGTCACACTGGCTATTTCCTCCATCAGTCAAAGTCAGAAGCAATGTAATGAGGGGCAGACTAGTAAATTCCACGGAGCTGAAACTATCTATTAAAAAGAGAACTAAAGTTTCTGAGGAACGGCTTTGGAAATGACACACTCTCAGAGCAAAACACGAAGATAACACAGCGAAGCGACAGACAGAAAGGTAGGGCAAGGAAGAAAAAGAATTCCCAGAGCCATGAGGAGCAAATGAAGGAAAGTAATAATGCACATTTTCTTCCTTAATATTACTCTTTTTGGAAAATGAGAGAGTCAAAAACGTGCAAAAGGTCATTACACTTTTCTGGAAAATACATTTGTTAAAAGCATAGAAAAAACATTGTTAGCCAGTCCAGCAGACTGGGGCTTCTCTTAATGCTAATCTTCCTTTTTTTTTTTTTAATAGAGGAGAACAGCAAAGTGCAGGATTATAAGGATAATTAATATCACTAAAACATCATTAATAAAAATACATTATACACATTAAAACTTTTCTATTCTGTCTTATCTGGTTCCCATTCCTTAATGAAGTAGTGAAATACTGTGTTTTATATTTGAGTAAATTAAGTGCCAGAGAGGATTGTCTATCCTTCAATCAGTTGCTTCCAGGTCCTGTGCTTCTAATAAATACATATAATATGCCTTTCTAAGGTCTTATCTAATAAATACATATAATATGCCTTTCTAAGGTCTTATCTAATAAATACATATAATATGCCTTTCTAAGGTCTTATCTAATAAATACATATAATATGCCTTTCTAAGATCTTATCTAATAAATACATATAATATGCCTTTCTAAGGTCTTATCTAATAAATACATATAATATGCCTTTCTAAGATCTTATCTCTGTCGTATCAATGCAGGCAGGTCCTATAGTATTGTAACAAGCACTTAGAAGCTGCTTTTACAAAATTATTTAAGAGGCTAGAGAGATGGCTCAGTGGTTAAGAGTATCTATTGACCTTCCAGAGGACCTGAGTTCAGTTCCCAGCACCTATATCATGTGGTTTATAACTTCCTGTAACTCCACTTGCAGGGGAGCTGATGCTGCCTTCTGGCCCCACCAGGCATTCACACATGTGCATGCCTCCCTTCCCCCAGCACACACTTAAAATAATTTGACCACCTACCTACTTGGGTCTATAGAAATTTAAAAGCAGATTGAAAGCCTGGTGCTTCTGTCTTAATTTTGTACATGTATTTTGGCTGAAGACACAGAGGTAAATTATTCTTAATAATTATTGTCTTCCTCAGTCACATTGAATTTCAGAACAAACCCTCCTAGGACAGACTTTCCTTTCAGGTGAGGACAAATTAAATTATCTCTGAAGGCAAGGTTGCATGCTCAGCAATGAAAAGATCAATAATTTAACAATTTCAGGCCAGATGGGGCTGAGACAGTGATGATGGGTCAATGATAGACAGGACCACACTTTGCCAGGACTACTTGCCTACCTCTTGCCTTCTATTTAAAACTAAATCTCATGTCAGCACCTTGAAGATGGACTTGGGCCACTAGATCTCTTCAGTTGTTCTTTTCATTGTGGCCACATCCAGTAATTCCTCTTTCTCATTTTCACCAGGGCTCATTACTTTAATTGGAATACAGGGACCAGTGAGTGAGTCTAGATTATGGGGTTTACTGGAGCAGACTTTCACTCTAAAAGCTCTGGTAGCAGTGTCTTAGTTAAGGTTTCTACTGCTGTGAAGACACACCATGACCACAGCAATTCTTACAAAGGAAAACATTTAGCAGGGGCTCACTTACAATTTCAGAGGTTCAGTCCATTATCATCATGGTGGCATTCAGGCAGACATGGTGAGGGCTACACCTTGATCAGCAGGCAACAGGAAGTGGACTGTGACACTGAGCAAAGCTTAAGCAAAAGAGACCTCAAAGCCCGCCCCCACAGTGATACACTTCCTTTAACAAGGCCACACCTACTTCAACAAGGCCACACCTCCCAGTAGTGCTACTCCCCATGAGCTTATGGGGGCCAATGACATTCAAACCCCCACAAACAAAAACATGATGCCTTGTGCTTCCTCCAGAAGGCCGGGCTGTATTCCTGTAAGTACACTTATGTACATTTGTTTGCTTATATTTGTGGAAATTAAGAAAAAATATGCTTTAAAAATGCCCTGTAAGGATTGAGTTCACTTAGAACTAAGGTATCAGGGACAGTACAAGAACAGATGGGGACGCAGCCTCCCTGCTTCTACCTACAATACCTTGAGGACTTTTGTTCTGAGACCCCGACTGAAGGGGAATCAAGATTCTTGACTTCACCACAGAAAAAAACCAGTCTTGGATGCTGTGTTCATCCAAAACAGATGTGGAATTTATTAGGAAGCTATTTCAGCACAGAGAAGAGCTCAGGGAAAGAATAAGACAGAGTGTGGTGTGAGATTCTCAAGAGAGATAATCATGCTTAAGCTAAGTAAGCAGCAGTGTATTTGAGTTTGGTGGCCCTCAAGTGACTTCTCGGGGGGCTGATGAGGAAGGTTTTGTTTTTCAGTAAATGAGATAATAAAAGTGATTTCTGGTGTTCTTTGGATGCCATTACTGTTGATCAAGTAACCCTAGGTCGTAAGGATGGCACAGGAAGTTAAGATTGTGTATGTGTTGTGTGTGTATATCTGTGTGCATGTGTGTATGTAGGCGTGCATGTATATATGTGTATGTGGACACCAGAGGTCAATATCAGGTAGACTTCTATCACTCTTTGTTTTAGTTTTCAAACTAAATGTATTCTTTGACAATTTCATATATGTATGCAATACATTCTGATCTCAACCGCCTCCCCCTGAGGCCACCCCCCCCGCCCCATCAATCCTGCTTTCCCTACTTCACACTTTCTGTTTTGTTGTTATTTTGAGACAGGCTGACTCATTGAGTTTAGAACTGATGGATTAGTTAGGCTGGATGGTTAGTGAGCTTGTAGGCTCACTACAGGCCTCCCCGAACCCTGCCCGAGGATTGCAGATGTGTGCTGACACACCGACTTCTCTCTGTGTGTATCTGAGCACAGGTGAGCACACTTGCATGGCAGGCACTCTGCTGACTAAGCCGTCTCCCCCGTGAGCTAAGGTGTTTTTACTGTAAGCAAAAGCTGAGAGTGCTTGTGGGATTCCCAGAGAATATCTGGGAAAGGAGTAAGGTCACACTCAAAGGTCACGTAAGCTCAGCGTTTAAGCATGGTTCATTGGTGTTTCAGAATTCTTATTTGAAGTATCTCTAAATAAAAGGACTAGTGCCTCTATGCAGATGACCATCATAGAAAATGTTAATTGTGCTAGAATTCTTGACTCAGCTGATCAGAGATGTCAAACAGGCTCCCAGGTAAGGGGCTCCTTTCAAAGATTTCTATGGTTTTCAATATTTTCTCTGTTAAATTATCTCTTCTGTTTACAATTTAAAAATTTGCATTTATGATAAACCAGAGTTCATCTACATCAAGCAGCACAAAAATTTTAAAGGTGTTTTATTATTGGAATTGGAGCCTTCCACACATGTTAAATTAATTGGAGAATTGTTTACCTCCTGAACTTGGCATCTATAGCCAGGGAAGCTGGGTAACTCAGGCTAATTATTTGTAACTATACTTGGCTGAATCCATGTACACTAACTTCTCATTCTATCTAGAGGAATATAGTCTTTTCTGATTTATTCTCATATTTTTGGTGATTGTTTATGACTATGATCTTATGTTCCTGTTGACTATTATTATTTTTAATCTTGATTTCTTAGATTACCAAAAGAAATAAAAAAAAACCCTCCTTCTTTAAATATTTTGACTAGAGAATCCTGTATTTTGGCAGTGGAATTGCCAATTCTTCAGGATTTTGTTTAAGGAAAGAGGTTCATAGTAGAGCCACAGAAAGCGTCTCCTCATTTCTCCGTAAATGGGCGTGGTTTCTTTTGGGTCAGTTTTAATGGTCTTGTCAGCCAGTCATCTGAATCACTAATGCTATTGTTATAGGTCACCCAAGCTCTATTTATTTCACAGTCCTCTTCCATCAGCGAGAAAGAACTTCAGTTTCATACTAATTAGGCCAGCCATGTTTCCCCAGGCACAGGCAATGCTGTGAGTGACAATTTAACCAAAAATCATTTTTTTGTGTGTGTGTGACAAGACAGTACAATTTAATGAAACAGAAAAGATATAATATTCTCTATGCAATATACAATATCTCTTTTGTGTCAGACAGGACACTTCAAAATTATTCCAGAGTGCTAAATCAACCTGAGAAGGTTTGTGTATGTGTGCGTATACATACATATATATCATGTAAATATATATGCTACAACACACACATATGATGTAGGTTTCTGACTCTTTATCAGACAAATTGTCAACAAACAGTATAGAACTGGTATCATTTCTGAGAGAATGTATCTGTTTGTTTGGCTGGAAGTTGAACCAGACATTACGAGAAGGCTACAAATATGGATTCATTTTGAAAAAAGAATAAACAAACAGACAATTGTGTGTTCGCTGGACATAAGCATTTTAGTAAGGACCATGAAGAGAACAACTCAATAACCTTACAAATGTATAAAAGGCAAAAATTCTGTGGCTAAAAATGCTCTCAGCCATAGTATTTATATCACCCCAGAGTCCCAAGGTTATGGATGCTGCTATTTTTAGATATCCTCAATTTCAGTACCACCAATTTTATCAGATGATTTGGTTTACTTGTAGGTGGGAACATTATGTTCAAATTGTTTTACTCGGAAAACAACAGCGGGTTTGTCTAAAGTTCATCTTCACAGACGCATATCAGAGGAGGGCTAGACGGATAGTAGCAGAAATCTATGCAGATGAAGAGCTCAGGACCAAGGGAATATCAAATAATACTTGTGAGAGGCAAAAGTGAAATGAAATGTGCTCTCTTTAGCACACCAAGAAATTCCCTGGCAAATCAGACAAACTTGAAAGTGGTCCATCCAGGAAACCAGCCACGACACACAGGCAGCTGTGACAGTTAAACTTGGAGCTTTCAAAAGTGTGCTTGGCTTTCTGAAGACTGGATCCTTTGCTGGGTGAGGAAACCAGGGCCTTCAAAATAATCTGTCCTTTAAGACTTAGTAGTCAAGCCATCAGCCTCTAATTTGTGATGTGTTAATTTGCAAAAGCTTGACTGTTTGAAACCTTTATATTTGTGTGGGTATATCCTGGTCTCTGCCTAAGAAAATTAGCCAAAACTATGACATCAGGTTGAAAATAAATACTATAAATAGTTGAAAACTTGGCAGAAATTTAATAAAAAGAAGTGTAAGGTTTTTTGTTTGATTTGATTATTTTTGCTGTTTCTTATTTGTCAGGACAGGGTTTCTCTGTGTAGCCCTGGCTGTCTTGGAACTCTCTCTATAGATCAGGCTGGCCCCAAATTCAGAGATCCACCTGCAACTGCCTCTCATGTGCTGGGATTAAAGGTGTAAAGGCATTTGCTCCACTATGCCTGGCTAATTTTTTTTCTTTTTAGTATCGTACTAAACCAAGGTTTGTAATAGGTAGTAGTAAAGCTATATATTTGTGTGTTTTTTAATTACTGAAAGATTGGAAAACCATTAATTTTTTCTAATATAAGAGCAGCATTTTTTTTTTTTTTTTTGGTTTTTCAAGACAGTTTTTCTCTACGCAGCCCTGGCTGTCCTCGAACTCGCTCTGTTGATCAGGCTGGCCTCAAGCTCACAGAGATCCACCCACCTCTACCTCCCAAGTTCTGGGATTAAAGGTGTGTGCCACCACCACCTGGCATGATTTTACTTTTTAATGACTGAAAATATTGTGTGTTTGAACCACATTTTCTTTTCCCATTTATTTGTTGTTAAATATACAGACTTGTTCTATTTCCTAGATATTTTGAATAATGCAACAGTAAGTGTGGATTTTCTAGTCGAAAGATTCAACATTCTTATTGTTTGAGACTTTCATACCTGCATGCATGTGTGTTTTTTTAATTTAAATTTTATTTTTTGGAAGAACTTCATACATAAATGCTGTGGAATAATCCTTTTGTACACTGTGAAGATTGGTTTAATACACTTGGATTGGTTTAATAAAAAGCTGATTGGCCAGTAGCCAGGCAAGAAGTGCAGGCAAGACAACCAAACTGAGAATGCTGGGAAGAAGAAGGGTGGAGTCAAGAGGAGTTGCCAGCAGATGCAGGAAGAAGCAAGATGAGCATGCCGTACTGAGAAGAGGTACCAAGCCATGTGGCAGAGCATAGATAAGAAGTATGGGTTAATTTAAATGTAAGAGTTAGCTAGTTAACAAGCCTGAGCTATTGGCCAAGCATTTATAAGTAATAATAAGATGCCCTTGTGGTTATTTGGGAAGTGGCTGCCAGGATAGAAACCCCCCCTACACACAAGCACTGTATTTGCATCCATTTCACCATTCCCTCTCCTCCTTCCAACTCCACTTATGTTCCCCTGACTCTCTCTCAAATTGATGATCTCTTCTTCTCAAGATTATTATTGTTACACACACACACACACACACACACACACACACACACACACACACACAGAGCCAATGAAGCTCATCTAATGTTGCTTGTATGTACATGTGTTTAGAGCTGACCACTTGAACACCTATCAGGGGACTCATCTCTGGGGAAAAAAAAAGATTCTCCTTCTCTCAGGAGCCATTGATTGTCTTTATCTCTTCATTTAGGGATGGGACCTTGCAAGATTTTCCTATCCACATTGGCATGTTGACTAGTGGTGTCATTATGCAGGTCTTATTTAGGCAACAATATTGTTGCAATTTTTTGGGTGCAGCTTCCCTGTCATGTCTAGAAGACACTCTCTAGAAGCAGGTATCATGGTCCTCTGGCTCTTATAATCTTTCCTCCCCCTCTGTGATCTTCTCCGAGTCTTACACGTCGGGACTGCATTGTAGATGTACCAACCGGTGTTGGGCATCTCCTCGTCACTTACCCTCTGCATTTTGACTAGTTGTGGATCTGCAATAGTTTCCATCTGTTGCAAAAAGAAGTTTATTTGATGAGGGGAATGAGCTAACCTCACCTGGCTGAACTGGTGCAAAGGCTTCGCACGCAGTATGTTTTGCTCTCAAGTTCACCTTATTCCCTTGGCATCAATGATTCCTTCTCAATGTCATTTGTTCTTTCCCCTCACTAAGCCCATTAAGCACTGCTGTTATATACTATGCCAGTGGGGTTGTTTACCTCCTTTTCCCCACTAAGTCCTCACAGTACTGCCAGTATGTGTATGGGGATAGGGGCAGCTACTAGAGCAGTGGTTCTCAACCTAGTGACCTCTAGCTTCAAAAATATTTTCATTATGATTCATAATGGTAGCAAATGCACAGTTATGAAGTAGCAACAAAAATGATTTTGTTGTGGGGGCTCACCACAACATGAGGAGCTGTATTAAAGGGTTGAAGCATTAGGAAGGTTGAGAACTGCTGCACTAGACCATGAGTAGCTTCTAGGTGGTCACATCATTGAAAAAAACTGACTCTCCTCCCAGAAGCCATCAATTGCCCATGGCTCCTCAGCTAGGGGTGGAACTTCTTCCATCAATTGGGGTTTTGTTTGGCTTGATCTTGAGCAAATCTTGTGCACTCTCTGAGTTCATATGTTCAACTACCCTGTCGTGTCCTAAAAACAGTTTTATTATAATTAATTAATTAACCAGTCAATCTTTTCCAGTTTCCCCTCCCTCTCTCCTTCCCTCCCTCCTCTCTTCCCAGTTCCTCCCCCCACCTCCCCTTTTCACCCCCATCTACTCCTCCTTTCACCTCAGAAAAGGGCAGGCCTCCCATGATCAGCCGGCCATGATATATCAAGTTGCAGTAAGGTTAGGCACCTTCTCTCCTATTAAGGTTGGACTAGGCAATCCAGTAGGAGGAAAGGGTCCCAAAAGCAGGTAACAGAGTCAGAGACAACCTCCAGAGTCCTACAGGAAGACCAAGCTACACAACTGTAACATATGTGCAGAGGGCCTAGGTCAGTCCATGCAAGCTTTCTGGTTAGCGGTTCAGTCTCTATGAGGCTCCATGAGCACAGGTTAGTTGATTCTTTGGGTTTTCTTGTGGTGTCCTTGACCCCTCTGGCTCCCACAGTCCTTCCTCCCTCTCTTCCACAGAATTCCTTGAGGTCTTTGTAATGTTCGGTTGTGGGTCTCTGCATATGTTTCCATTAGTTGCTGGGTGAAGCCACTCTGATGGCATTTGAGCTAGGCAACAATCTATGAGTATAGCAGAATATCATAATATCGTTAGGAATCATTTCATTGACTTTTTTTTGCCAGTCATTTTTGGTTCTATTCTAGGTCTCTGGGCTGTCCAACCTCTGGGTTTTGGTCCTCCAGGCAGTGTCAGGGGTGAGCTTTCTCTCATGGTATGAGCCTCAAGCTGGACCAATCATTGGTTGGCCACTCCCAAAATTTCTGCACCACCTTTACACCAGCATATCTTGTAGGCAGAACAAATTGTAGGTCAAACGTTATATGGGTGGGTTATGGTACAAATCCCTCTACTGGAAATCTCACCTGGTTATAAGCCAGTTCAGGCTCCATATCCTCCATTGCTAGAAGTCTTAGATAGGGTCACCCTCATAAATTCCCAGGAGTTTCCATTGCTTTAGATTTTTAGCTTGTCCCAGAGATGCCCCTGATTCCAGTTGTCTTTCCTAGTCCTCCCTCTCTACATCCTCACCCTATCTGATCCCTCCTGTTCCTATGTCCAAACCCCACCCAGACCCCCCTCCACCTATGATGTCTATTCCATTTTCCCTTCACAGTGAGATTCACATGCCCTCCCACCCCTGGGGCCCTCTTTGTCACTTAGCTTCTTTGGGTCTGTGGATTATAGAATGGTTATTCTTTAATTTGTGGCTAATAGCCACCTATAAGTGAGTACATATCTTGTTTGTCTTTCTAGGTCTGGGTTACCTCACTTAGGATGATTGTTTCTAATTTCATTCATTTGCCAGCAAATTTCAAGATGTCATTGTTTTTAAAAGCTACTCCATTGTGTAAATATACCACATTTTAAAAATCCATTCTTTGGTTGATGGACATCTAGGTTGTTTCCAGTTTCTGGCTATTGTGAATAAAGCTGCTAAGAATATAGTTGAGCAGGTGTCCTTGTGATATGGTAGAGCATCTTTTAAGCATATATCCAGGAATCTATAGCTGAGTCTTGAGGTAGGTTGATTCCCAATTTTCTGAGAAACTACCATATTGATTTCCAAAGTGGCTGTATGCAGGGAACCACGGCCACACCTCACAGTGAATTTGATGTCTCCAAAAAGAGGATGGGATCCCACAACGATGACTTCCCATTGACTATGATAAAGCCGTTAAGCTGATTAACACCACCCAAAGATTAGCTTTGAACTATAAACTGCTTAGGACAGTTTTGAGATGGCTAACTGAGATGATCCAACCTCACAGACTACTCCAGCAAGGACTGAGACAAGCCCTGCACTTTTCCATTATGCAGAGACTGGACAAATGATACAGCTAACTCTCCCAGGACAATTAACCCCAAAATTTTCTTTTCAATATTCCCTAAAGATGCCTTCTCCTCCAGAACAGCAGGAAGTAATTTTAAGAACATGATGCCCACATTCCCAAAAGGTGGAGTGGGTGGTTTTTGGTCTTTCAATGGGTTATGGATAATTGTCATTGTTTAGGATGGTTGGTCACAAGTTAATTGTTAGTGGCCAGGAGAAATCTACACAAAGAGACTAGATTCAGGGTTCTTGTTTGGAAAAAAAAGAGAAAAGAAAAGAAAAAAAGAGGATATAGATAAGAAGTAGATTATTGGATCTACTCTAAAAAAACATATAGAAATGATGAATAAAGGGAAGATTATTGAATCTACTCTGTAAAAAAGAGAATATAGATATGATAAGATAAAAGTTAGATTATTGAATCTACTTTTAAAAGGCAACTACTAGTTTTAAATATTTTACATTGGATTGGATTTTTGTATATTGTATACAAATTTTGTATTGGACTCACTAAAATAGGATAAATAATGAATTTTTTTGTCTGAATTTGTCAAATGTTAATGGACTGGACATTGTTAATGTAATTCTTGACTATATATATACTTATTGTATATACTTATTGTATACAGTTTTCCTTATATTAGTTATAACTTTTTTATTTTAGACAAAAAAGGGGAAATGTGGTTGATATATTGTGCACCCCAATAAACTTATCTGGGGGTCAGGGAACAGAACAGTCACCATATTAAACATAGAGGTTAGGCAGTGGTAGCATATGCCTTTAATCCTAGCATTCAGGAGGCAGAGATCCATCTGGATCTGTGTGAATTCAAGGCCACACAGGGAACAGAGCCAGACGTGGTGGCACACATCTTTAATCCCAGCACTTGAGATCTCATGTCTTTGCTTAGGAAGCACACATGCCTTTGATCCCAGGAAGTAATATGGAAGGACACAGAAAAGTATATAAGGTGTGAGGAAACAGGAACTCATGCTCTTAAGGCGTGAGGACTCGGAAATAGAGGCTTTTAAGCAGTTCAGCTGAGACCCATTCAGGTGAGGACTCAGAGGCTTTCATTCTGAGGAAACAAGATTTGCTGAGGAGCTGGTGAGGTAAGGTTGGCTGTGGCTTGTTCTGTCTCTCTGATCTTTCAGAATTTACCCCAATATCTGGCTCTGGGTTTTTTTTTATTAATAAGACTGTTTAGCAATTCATCCTACAGCTGTACAAGTTTTCACTCCCACTAGCAAAGGAGGAGTGTTCCCTTTGCTCCGAATTTTCATCAGCCTGAGCTATCACTTGTGTTTTTGATCTTAGCCATTCTGACAGGTCTAAGATGGAATTTCAGAGTCATTCTGATTTGCGTTTCCCTGATGGTTATGGATTTGGAACATTTCTTCAAGTGCTTCTCAGTCATTTGAGAGTCCCCTTTTGAGAATTCTCTGTTTAGACCTGTACCCCATTTTAAAATTGAGTTACTTGGTTTTTTGATGTCTAGTTTCTTGAGTTTTGTATATATTTTGGAGATCAGCCCTCTGTCATATGTGGGGTTAATGAAGATCTTTTCCTGTTCTGTAGGCTGCCAATTTGTCCTTTGGACAGTGTCCTTTGTCTTACAGAAGCTTTTCAGTTTCAGAAGGTCCCATTTATTAATTTTTATCTTAGTGCCTTCACGATTGGTGTTTTGTTCAGGAAGTTATCTCCTGTGCCAATGGGTTCAATGCTATTCCCCACTTTCTTTTTTATCAGGTTCAGTGTAACTGGATTTATATTTAGGTCTTTGATCCACTTGGATTTGAGTTTTGTGAAGGGTGGATATGGAACTATTTGCATTTGTCTTCATGCTGACATCCAGTTAGAACAGCACCATTTTTTAAAGATGCTTTCTTTTTTCCATTGTATATTTTTGGCTTCTTTATAAAAAATCAGGTGTCTATAGAAATGTAGACTAATGTCTTGGTTTTAGATTTGATTTCATTAATCTCCCCCCCTTTTTTTTTTTGCCAATACCATGCAGTTTTTATTACTATTGCTCTGTAGCACAGCCTGAAATCAGGAATGGTGTACCTCTAGAAGTTCTTTTGTTATATAGAATTGTTTTAGCTATCCTGGGTTCTTTGTTTTTCCATATGAAGTTGAATATTGTTCTTTCAAGGTCTGTAAAGAATTGTGTTAGGATTTTGATGGGCATTGCATTGAATCTGTAGATTGCTTTTGGTAAGATGACCTTTTTTATGATAATCCTTCCAATCCATGATCATGGGAAATCTTTCCATCTTCTGATACCTTTTTCACTTTTTTTCTTCAGAGACTTAAAGTTTTTGCCATACAGATCTTTTACTTCTTTGGTTAGAATTACACCAAGATATTTTATGTTATTTGTGGTTATTTTGAAGGGTATTGTTTCCCTAATTTCTTTCTAAGCCCACTTACTGTTTATATATAGGAGGGCTACTGATTTTTTAAAATCAATCAATCAATCAATCAATCAATCAATCAATTAATTAATTTTAGCTTATTTTGTGAGCTACCATGTGGTTGCTAGGAATTGAACTCGGGACCTCTGGAAGAGCAGCCAGTGCTCTTAACCTCTGAGCATCCAGCCACTTTGCTGAAGGTGTTTATCAGCTATAGGAGTTACCTGATAGTATTTTTTTGGTTTCTTATGTGTACTATCATATCATTTGCAAATAGCAATACTTTGACTTCTTTCCCAATTTGTATCCATTTGATCTCTTAAACCTCAAGTACCATATTGACTAGAGAGTGGACAGCCTTGTCTTGTCTCTGACTTTAGTGGAATATCTTTAAGTTTCTCTATATTTAATCTAAAAACACTATTCTATTGTAGTCATCTACTGCTTCTGGCTCTTATAAACTTTTTGCCCCCTCTTCCTCAATGATCCCTGAGCCTTGAGAGGAGAGGGTATGATATAGCTGTCTCACTTAAGGATGAGCACATTGCAGTCTCTTATTTTTTGAACATTGACTAATTGTGGGTTTCTGTGCTAATCACCACCTACTGAAAAAGGAAGCTTCTCCAATCAGAGTTGCAATGTATCATGATAAATCCTTAGGATTCAGTTTAATAGTATGTCCATTTAGCAGAATGATACTAGTCGATTATACCCTGGTGCCTATGATCTATATAGTTACAGGTGTTTGGTCCCAGAATTAGTCCTAGCTTCTGGAGTGGGCCCTAAATCCAATCTGAAAGTGTTTGGTTACTCCCATAACATTCATGCCACTGTTGACCAGTGTGAACAGTCTGCAAGACCAATCATTATTGTAGCTTTCAGGATTCATAGTGGGGTAACATTGATGAATACTTTTCTCCTCTGGGAAGCAATGAATACTACCTTCCAGAGCTATGAAAAACAGCCAGTAGGGACAAAATTTCCAGGTTAATACCAGTTTTATTCCTCCACATTCCGTGACTCAAGTATGTGATATCTTTAGCAATAGGGTATTGCTGTCAAGTTCTGGAAGGCAGTGAAGAGCAATGACAACAGCCTGCATTTTGGGGTGGTAGATGGGATTCCACTGACCAATACCTCTAAAAAAGGTAACACAATGTCCCTCCTTATAGGGTAACTGCGTTTATATTCTTTATATTATGTGCATATTTTAAGAAGCTTCTACAGTAGTAGGTTTCCACATGAGTTTTCCAATGGTCTTTAGTGTTAGTTATCTCTCCCTATACTTTTTCTTCTTGTGTCTCAACATATGTAAATCAATAAATATAATCCATCTCATAAATATATTTAAGGACAGAAACTACATGATCATCTCATTAAATATAGAGAAGGCCTTTATGTTATATCTCCCCCTATTTCCTCTTCTGATATTTCAACATACACAAATCAATAATAATCCACCACATAAAATATTCAAGGACAGAAACTACATGACCATCTCATTAGATACAGAAAAGGCCACTGACAAGTACATTATTTCATGATTAAAAATCCTGGAGAATCTAGGGCTACAGACTATATATTCAAGACAATAAAGGCAATCTACAGCAGGTCCGTAGCCAATGTCATGCTAAATGGGGAAAAACCTCAAAGAATTTCTGCTGTAATCAAGAACAAGTATGCCCACATACTCCACTTCTGTTTTTTATAGTTCATGAAGTATTAGCTAGATCAATAAGACAGATGTAGGAGTTAAAGGGGATATAAATAGTAAAGGAAGAAGTCAAAGTATCCTTATTTGCACATGATATGATTTTATACATAAAAGGCCCTAAAAACTCCACCAGACAATTCCTACAGCAGATAAATGCATTCAGCAAAGTAACAGGATACAAAATTAATACACAAAATTAGTCACCTTCATATACACCATCAATAAACATACTGAAAAAGAAGTCAGAGAAATAATCTTATTAATAATAACCTCAAAAGATTAAAATATATTGGAATAAATCTAATCAAGGAAATGAAAGACTTGCACAATGACTACTGTAAGACACTAAAGGAAGACAGCAGGAGATAAAGCCCTTCCATGCCCATAGATTTGTAGATTTAATATTATGAAAATGACCATTCAACTGAAAGCAATCTACAGATTCAATACATTCCCCTTCAGAATCCCAATGCGATTGTTCACAGAAAGTATAAAAGCAATCTTAAGCAGAGACACAAAGACCAAGATTTTTTGACAAAGAGGTTAACAATACACATTGGAGAAATGGCAGCATCTTCAGTACATGATGCTGGTCAAACTGGATAGCTACATGTAGGAGAATGAAACTATATCCTTATTTCTTATTCTGTTTAAAACTCAACTCCAAGTGGATCAATGACCTCAACATAAAAGCTGTTACCCAGAATATGACAGAAGACTCGGGACTACTCTTGAACTTAGAGGTATAGGAAAGGACTTTCTGAACAGACCCTAGTATTGTAGCCGTTATGACAAACAATTAATGATCTCATGAAACTAAAAAAGCTCCTGTACAGCAAAGACACCATTATTCAAGTGAAGAGGCAGCCCACTGAATGGGGAAAAGTCTTTGTCAGCTATATATCTGACAGAGAGTTAGTATCTAGAATATATAAAGAACTCAATAAAACTAATTAAACACTGGGGTATGGAACTAAACAGAGTTCTCAAAAGAAATACTAACAGCTGAGGTGTGTTTTAAAAAAGGTTCAACATTCTTGGTTAGCCACCAGGGAAGTGCAAACTGAAACGATTTTGAAATTTCATCTTACTTCAGTCAGAATGGCTAAGATTAAGAAAAACCAAATGACAACAAATGCTGGCATGTATGTGGGGAAAGGGAACATTTATTCACTGCTGGTGGGAGTAAAAATTGGTGCAGCCACTATAGAAATCACTGTGAAGGTTCTTCAAAAACTAGAAATAGATATACCAAATACCCAGCTATATAATCTTTGAGCCTATACCCAGAGGATTCAATATACTGTCACAGAGATACTTACTCATCCATGTTTATTGCTGCTCTGTTCACAATAGCTAGGAAATAAAATCAACCTGGATGTATATCAACTGATAAATGGGTAATGAACATGTGGTACATTTATGCAATGTAATATTTATTCAGCTGTTTAAGAAAAATAACATTATGAAATCTTCAGGTACATGAATGGTGTTGAAAATAATTATTCTTATTGAGGTAATACAGACTCAGGAAGATAAATGTCACATATTCTTTTATATGTGGATGTCAGCTTTGAATCTTTGGATGCTGTATATAAAAGGAATTGGAGGGCTTTCAAGGGAGGAGAGATGGAGTGCAGGAGAATGGGGAATAATGTAGCATTAACTTTTGAAGGCTCATACTTTTAAACTGTGTATGACTATCACATGTTTTTCAAATATTTTAATACACGTTTAGTCTTGGCTTACTGTCTACTAAATAATAGAGTAAAATTGATACTCAAGGAAGACATGCCACTGTGTCTTAAATGTATGCACACATCCCAGTTGTAAATCAACTTGTTAAAGAGAGTGAGATTAAAGGCAAACCATGATCAGAACATACTATATGAAAAAGATATTTTCATTAAAAAGGGAATGAAATTAAATTGGTGCCACATTTTCATAAATAATGTATTCTATAAAATTGAGACAATATTCACAGTACTTACTAAAGAAAAACAAAAGTAGTTCAAGTTGGTGTTAAGGTAACCCCAAACTAGACACTGGAAGACTCTAAGTTGTAACCAAACCCACACTTGTTTCATGGCTCTGACCAAGCCAGGCAGTCTGTGGCCATGATTATGTATACAAACCGCCTACATCAGGTGTCATCTGAAGGTCAATGTGTTTATGCCAGCTGTTTTTGTTATACATGTAGAATGCCAGGCCGCTGTTCTGGGCATGGTGGTCAGAGTGGATGCCAGCACAGCTGTAATGAGCGGACTGCCAGAAACAGGCTGATTATATAGGCAAAATAGGCAGATGATACTATTTTGCGAGTGAATGGAACATCTTGGCTATAAAGATTCTAAAATCTTGTATTAACTATATAACTGATAATACAATTGAAGTGATTCTTGAAATTTCCAGTATGGATTATTTTATAGATAGGGCATACCTGTCATCTAACAAGTAGCTATTAAGATAATATATGGTGATGAAAGCTAGGCGATATTACAACATCACATTGATAAACTCTAAGTTCTTAATAAGTAAGTGTAGTGTGTAGCCATACCAGCTTTGATCTGGAAGTTCCAACCCCCATTGAGGCTTCGGTAACTATCACGCCTACAAGGTGGGGCCAAGGGAGGGCCCTGAAGACCCGAGATCTGGATGCACTGCTTCTCTTGTTTCCTGGATCTCAAGTCTTCAGGGTCCTCTCTTGGCCCCACCTTGTAGGCGTGACAGTTACCGAAGCCTCAATGGGGGTTGGAACTTCCAGACCAAAGCTGGAATGGCTACCCACTACAAGTAAGTCTGCAAAAGCAGTTGAAATTTTATAAAAGTTTGGCAACCTTTAAACTTTCTTCAAAGAGAGGACCAGTGATGTAGCTCAGTGGGTAAAGGTGCTAATGTGAAGCTGACAGCCTGAGTTCAATCCCTAGAACCCAGAAGGTGAAAGGAGAGAAACAATTACTAAAGTTGTCCTCTGACCTCTACACATATGCTATGGTATGCCCTGCCCCTAAATACATATACAAATGTAATAAAAAAAAAACTCCAAAGGAAGAAGAAAAATCTGACTCAGAATATAAGTATAATTTTTATGTAAGATCTGAATTGTTAAAGATAAGTTCTTAAACTTAGTGCATTTATTAGTGAAAAAACACAACAGAAACCTATGTTTTAGTGTATTTAAGTTTGGCTTAAGATATGTCATAAGAAAAGTCTATAAACATAACCTATAGAACTTGACACAAAAATTATAATTATACCTAGTAATAATTACAGCACATTGTCGCCAGCATTTTTAAAGTCATGAAGTTGTATTCTTTATATATATATATATATATATATATATAAAGAGTTGTATTCTTTATATATATATAATGGAGGAGGTTGGCTCAGTAAAGTGAACATCAGTCAAAGTCTTCTCTTGTGAAAGTTCACTTAGTTCATCTACACAGTGAAATGATATTCTGCTAATCTACACTCGGGAACATACTGATGAAAGTTGAAAATGGCGTTCAGTGTTGGAAATGGAAGGCACATTAATGGAATCTATTTCAAGCAGAGCAATGTCAATAAGTAAAATTTCTTAGTAAAATATCTAAGGCAACAATAAAACTCCTCTAGGCAGGTGTATTTTTACTTCTCATTAGAGTTCTAGAAGCAGTGATGTCTAGAATTTTCCAAAGCCAATGTTCCCAATAAGTATTAGAGATAACTGAAACCTTGGTTATATTAATGTTTGTTTAATTTGGTATGCTGCTTGAAATCAAAAGAATAGGTGAGTGCTCTACCAGTAAACTATCACCAAACTGAAAAACCTAAGTTTTAGCTGCTCTTTAATTTTTCACTTTGTATGGTCACTATTGTTTTGTAAGAATGTGTTAATTTATATCAAATACATTTAATATTGCAACGTGATGGTTTGGTGTCATGAGCAAGGTGAAGCAACAACCATAGGGAGAGAATAGAAATACCTTTCCAAATAATTTGAGTTTTATCCTCCAGATGGCAAAGAGCACTTGATAAAGGCTGTGATATAGTGAATGTAAGATGATTCAACACCATAAACCTGTGGCATCCTACAAAGTATACTAAATGGAGAAAGAGCAAATAAAGTTCTGTAATGATCTAAGTGTGAGCAAAAGAAGTCTTATTCCGATACCAGCTCAAATGGACCTGGAAACTCAGTCATGAGAAGCATAAAGGAAAACCCACTTTCAGAGTTTGTCTTTCGGTTAGATCATTCTGTGGGTATTTACTTTGATTCTAAATTCTCAGTTGGGTGGTGATGATACAGATAAGTTAGTTGTAATACAGCAGCTCAATAAAACCTCTCACAAAATTAGATGCATTCTGATTTTCAGTATTTACAGTTTTATCCTGAAGGATTGCAGTCCAAGGCAGCCTTCTCTGTGGTTTTACCTTGTAAATCCAAACGACTAAAATTGATGACTTCTTAGCGAGGAGCAATGTGAAACATATTGCCCACCATCATGTCATTGTTTCTGTTGAAGCTCAAATTGACTCCAGGGAATAGGAAACTTTTACTCTGACTTCACACACAAAATGTTTATAAAATAAAACTGTAAATATTTAATATTGTTTTTAAAAAACCTTTGGTAAGAGGAAACTGAACATTCATTTGTTTTCCTACTACTCCTTTCTAGTAGATATTGACTAAGAATAAATTGCTACACAAAATTTCTCTCTCTGTACATTTGTATATATTACGCATATGCAATGGCCTACTGTATTTACAATGCTAATAGCTATCAATCTGCTATTTAAGTTATTTGAGAATTACTTAGACATTGTAAAAAAATAATGTGTTTTTCTTAAATGTTCCTTCTTATATTATGATTCTTCCTATTATCTTAACATTTTTTTAAAAAGTGCATTGATATTTTGCCTTGGGTGTCAGGTCCCCTGGAACTGGAGTTACAGACAATTGTGAGCTGCCATGTGGGTGCTTGGTCCTCTGGTAGAGCAGTCAGTGCTCTTAAACTCTGAGCCATCTCTCCAGCCCGACTATTATCTTATTCTTTCCAATCATTATTATTTTCTCTTTAGTGTCAGCGAAGTAGCTAACCAGTTAGATTTTGATGAATGAGTAAATACACTGATCAATTGATAAGTGAAATAGAAACGCAGAATCAAAAATGGTTAGTTACATTTTACTTCTCTTTTTTTCTATTTATTTATTTATTTATTTATTTATTTATTTATTTATTATTTATTTATTTATTTATTTATTTAATTTGTGTGTGTGTGTTTGTGTGTTTGTGTGTGTGTGTGTGTGTGTGTGTGTGTGGTTTGCACAGGAGTGTGGGTTTACATAACTGTGGATCCATGAAGTCTAGAAGAGGGCACTGGATCCTTGGATCCACTGGAGCTGGACTTGCAATTACTTGCCATTTGTCAGATGACCAGATTGTTACGTGAGTCCTGGGATCCCAGCTTTTGTTTTCAAGATTGTTCAGCAAGCGTGCTTAACCACTGAGTTACCTCTCCTGCCAACTTCTCCCTTTCAAAGTAATACTTACAAATTATTGTGTGTGCCTACATGATGCATGTGTGTGGGTGAATGTGCCATGTTGTACATGTGGAAGTCAGAGGACCATTTATTGAGGTCAGTTCTTTCCTTCCATCAGCTGGGTTCTGGAGATTGAACTCAGGCTGCCAAGCTTGCAGAGCAAGAGCCTTTTCTGGCTGAGCCATCTTTCTGGCCCCTGGTTACATTTTTCTGGAAGGCTTCTCCATTTCATTACTGGATTACTCATTTTATCTAACTTTTGATGCCACCAGCTCATTTTTATTACATTTAATAAATTTGATGCATACACTGGGTGAAATGAAATTGTGTGTTCTTGTTAATTATCTCTGTAATTTTTTCTTTGATGAATTTTCTGTTTCTTTCTTTGACTCGTCTATAGTAGAATTGAATGAAGCCTGGATATTTTATACAATCTTTACAATAAATTCTATTGTGAAAATATTTTTATTAGTTTACTGGTAACTTAGAATAAGTGGCTTAAATGAGATGTTCTTAATCTTGGGCGTTTGAAAGCTTATCCCCAACTGGCGAAGCTGCATGGGGAGGCTTAAGAGTGGTGGCCTTGTTGGAGGAAAGTACATTACTTCTGACAGGCTTTGAGGTTTTAAAGCCTCTTGCCATTTCCCAGTTCTCTCTCTGTCCCCTATTTGTGGTTCTGGATGTGAGCTTTCCACTGTTCTTGTCACCACACCTAGTGCCTATTGGCATGCTTCCCTGTCGTTATGGTGATGGACTCTTATCCCTCTGGAGCCATAAGACCCAAATAAACCCTTCTTTCTCTAAGTTGCCTTAGTCATGGTGTTTTATCACAGCCACAGCAAAGTAACTAGTGCATATGCTATTATTTTACATTCTTAAATGCTTAGAGATAATTTATTTGACTCTCCTTGTCACATGCCATCACCTATCAGCTCTTTTTTCATAGATTTCAGTGGACAGACTATTGGGTTCTGGTCCACCCACAGTCTTTGTACATGATGTTGAGCTTTCTCTGTTTTTACCCATTTGTTTCTTCTTATCTTTACCAAACAGCTGCCTCCTACATTACCTTCGTCTCTTCACTTACTAGCCCCGCTGTGGAACCTGGAACCAGCTGCATAATTGCCAAAGTTTGCTTCCTTATCTTTTAAGGGAGATATTATAAAACTGTCGATATTATGGGACTATAGGAAACATACGTTATTATATGTAAGATAATCAAACTTGAGCACCTGAGCACCGAAAGCACTAAAAGAACTTAAATAATGATGATGATTCTCCCATAAAATTTTTTCCTAAGAAAATAATTTGGAAACCTGATGGAAATGATATATGAAATAATTGTGTCATGAAAATTTCCTTTAAACAGTCAACAAAAATGTAAGAAAAAATGGATGGGAAGGTAACAAGTGTAATAGCTAAGAATATGGGAAACTATTTACAAAGGAATCATACATTCCATCCCTATATTTACTACTGTTACCCATTATCAATTAGCAGGGAAACATTTTCTAAACATTTATTGATTTTCATTTTATATGTGTGTTTTTTACCTTCTTGTATGTGTGTGCATCATGTGTGTGCACTTAATCCTTTTAAATGTGTGTACACACATCTGTGTGTACATACATACATACATATATATAAAAACATATATTTGTGTATATATTCTGCTTTTCTTCCTAAAAAGGCCTCCATTTAAAAACAACTTATGATACTTTATGAAACAATCTATACAACAGAGAACTGCAAATAATTTGAGGAACATACAAAAGTGAAATGGGGTATGTTTATTATATGGGGGAATTCTTATGAATGGAGAATATAATAAATACAGTCATTTATCCTATGTACAGGAGACATGCTCTAAGAGCCCCCATTGAATGCTTGAAGTTGTAGCTGAATCAGAAGTAGCTGCATATATAAGAGAAAAGTATAAGAGAACATGGGAATTCGGGGTCATAAGAGGATATCCATCACTTATGGAGTGTGTACTGTGCACACAACATTTCAAGAACATTTTCGCTTAGTTGTATAACAGTCTGGAAAGAAGTTTCTATTATCTTATTTTAGGTAAGGAGACTAAAATCTCCAGGAGTTGAGTAATATGCCCAAGTTCCCAAGTGATAATTTGCATTGCCATTTCCGATGCAATTCTGTCTAACCACAAACTGCATGCTCCTAGCCATTACGCCTATGTCAACAGCTACTCCGCTGTGACAGAAGCACAAGGGGGAGGTGAGTCTGTAAAACTGACTAATGGCGATTCTGAAAACGGAATCTCGGAAGACATTGTAACAAATGCATGTAGACCTTTTATATTTGGAAAGTAATATGAGTAATGAAAGTCAAATTCAAAGTATGAGCATGTAGGGAACACTTCTTAAACACCATAGACTTGTTGAACAGGAGTGGAACTTGTCTGAGACTACTGGTGTTCTTAGAGCACAGAAATGAAGGACACGCTCACCTGCAGCAGCACCTGGTCCTAACATTGAGCACTATGCATAGAAGAGGTTGAAAAATGCAGTTCTTAATGATGAGAACAGTGCAGTAGGTAGTGCGTATTCTCACATTCGAGAGCAAGATGCTGTGAGGGCAAAGAAAGAGGTAATGAAAGCTGTTCTGAAGCCAGAACAATTGCCTTCTCACCACCTCCCTCAACAGGGCCAAAGAGGCTATGGGAGAATTGTTTGGCAGCCTGTACAAACACTCCTTCACTCTACTCTCCCCTGGAAGGAGTGTAAGACCATTTGAGAAGGTTGTAAGAGTTTGCTATAATATGGGCCTATATGCTAAATGACAAGAAACCCGGAACTTTGGTGAGAGGGAGCTACATTTCCAGGGATGATAGTACAATGAATAGATTAAAAAAAAAACCAAACACCTTATATATAGCCTTGAAGAAAAAGCTAGAATGAATGTAGAGGATGACTGGACGTTGTCCTCATGTTATGTTCTGGTGTTAGTTACCCTGAAAGTGTGGTTGTCATGAAGGGTCAGAGTCTATGAAACTCCATGTTTACTTGTACATTCTTGTCCATGTAAAGATGTCGAGATATAGTTTTTCAGTATTTCTTTAGGAAATCAGATTTATAGCTAACTATCTGCTAGGTGTTTTCTTTTAACGTTTTTCTTTGGTATGCTTTCTCAAACAGTCTTTGAATTGGCTTTACCATGTCACTTGTTCTTTCCTTCATGGGCTGAAGAGATACTTGGCGCATACATGGCACACACTTGCTGTATATTTGCATATTTGGATTTTATGTATACAATATATACACAACATAGGCAATAATATATATTAATTATATATAATATTATATATATTAAAATAAGGCCACCATAAATTTGAGAGGGCGTAAGGTGGGGGCATGGGAGGGGTTAGAAAGAGGAAGGGGAAAGGGGAATGATATAAGTATAGTTAGATTAAAATTAAGAAAATGAAGACCAGTTGGAGGGGGTCAAGTCAGTCATCAGATGGGTGACTAGGAGATCTGAGTGAGAAGAGTGGACCTCAAAACGACTAGCCAGGAGAGGCATTCCAGAATGAATAGGAGCGAACCAAGAAGTGCTGGCAGGGAACTGAGGAGTGTGCAGTGAAATCCATGGGGCAGTCAGGTTTGGCATATTGTATGCTGTAAAATTCGACTGCATATTCCTCAGCTATGGGGTCAGTCATATTGCAGGGGTGCCTGCCTATTGGCTCCATACACCTGGCTCTCTTTCTCCTTGAGGTAAAATTTGACATCATGGACATCATGGCTACCCAGGGTGAACTCCATTACTCTGCACCCAAATCTAACCATTATATAAAAAATGGAAATGGATCACACTAAATGGTGGACAAGAAGAATAAATCTTCCATGTCCTTTGGAGATTAATTAATAGGTAGGATTTTTTTATGGCTGAAATGAACCAGAGAAATTTTACAACTTATCTATTGTTAATTGAGGTACAAAGAAAATGGGTAAAATAACCCTAAAGAAGTTTTAAGGACAATGGAATTTTCCTAAGTATAGTTGCTTTATGATTGAGTTCTTTTGTTCCTTTGTTTTACACACACATACACACACACACACACACACACAGACACACAGACACACACATTTGTGCACACATACACGCATGCACACATGCATGCACACATTGTCTGTATTTTTCTAGACAGCTAATTCTTGCATAAACTATATGGAGTGGACAGTGACCGTTGACTGAGTTTGGGTGGTAAGCCTCTGTAACTGACAACATAATCCTGGCCACAAGAAAGGGTATAATTTAGACATAATGTCTCAGACCTTTGGCCACAGTGGTTCACTTGAGGGTGGGCAGACAGCCCAAGCAAGGCAAGAATGTACATCCATTCTGAAGTCTTTTCCTTGTTGTTAAACAGAACACAAGTTTCTGTTGAAGTTGATGGGGTGCTGTTAGCCAAGGATGTTGATGTTGGGTTACTTTTCTCATAGAGAAAGACCTATTGAGGTAAAAGAAATGAAACTGACACACAAAAAGCAATAGAAATAAGAAATGTCTCAGAGGAAGATCTGGTCCTTGGATCCCATCCTTTCGGATTCTATCCTTTCTTTTATAGGTTCAAATTTAACATCCCCAAAACTTTCTGAGCAAGACATTTTGAACTGGATTTCTTTCAATTGCATCAATTATTTTGCTAGTGAAATTACACACACACACACACACACACACACACACACACACACACACTTCATTAATAATGCAGTTGAAAGATTACTTCCCTCAGTGCCATAGATGTAGCAAGTGAAAATGAAGAAACTAGAGTATAGATTTTTCTGACTGCACATCCTTGATCTGAACAGATCTCTTCATACTGTGAAGGCTCAAGGAAACTATAGAGAGCTTATGAACAGGAGAGGCATTTTAATGGCCAGAAAACTTTAAGGAAGTAGTTGAAAAAAATCCTTCATTTTCTGTTTCTTTTTTCCTTTTTCAATATTCCCTTTTTTTCTTCCTTCTTCCCCTTACCTCACCTTTCAGAACAAATCCATCCTAATGTCTATGTCAAATGTAGACACAGGAAGTCAGGGAGCTGGCTCAAAGCCCCTGGGACTTAAAGGCAACAGTTGAGCACAGGCCGGTAGTAAGACACTTTCTCCTTGCAGAGCAAGAGCTGCCAGAGTGAACAGGGTGCAGTGAAAGGCTGAAACAGACCCCAGTTTCTCTGCTTTTGATGTTTTCCTTTGCCCTTCTGTCCTTCCCTCTCCAAGCTGGTGTCACACCAACCTTGGAAACTGCTGGGTTTCCAAACAGCTCTTGGCAAAACTATTTGGACAGTTGCCAGGAGGGACCTGAACCCATAAAGTCAAGCAAGAGGCATGGAAACCAGAATGACTTTTGACCTTTCACTTAGAGCAATTAAAGCTGAAATTGGCTCTCAAGCACATGCACACCTCTCCCGTCTCCATCTCATAGAATTCCTGTCCTGTTTGTCGAGGGGACTTACTTCATCTTCAGGTCCCTCCTGATAGGCACCAGCTGGACAAATCCATTTCTTAAAAGTCTCATAGGCGAAGGGGCACTAGGAGTCAGTGTGAAGTGTCAAAGCCGGGAAAGAAGCACATGGTTTGGGTCTCTGTATTTGGACTGGGTAAGGAAAGCATTCGTCTGGAATTTATTTATAGATCTGATTTGTAATTAAAAATCCTGGAGACTGCAAAGGTATTACACACACACACACACACACACACACACACACACACACACACACACACAC
>CABHPR010154640.1:11999-24616 GCA_902168415.1 Peromyscus melanophrys | reverse complement strand
CACACACACACACACACACACACACACACACACACACACACACACACCTCTCCTGTCTAGTATCTCTACAGTACCAGGTACATAGTGGACACCCACATGGTTAGGTATAGTAATGATAGGTAAACTAAGGAGACAAAGTTAGAAACACGGACTTAGAAGACTTATTCATTCTGGAATAGCTGATATTATCTTATCTTCAACAAGAGAAATATCTTTGTTTTATTAAAAGGTGAAGTTATTTGCCTGATGAGAGGGCTCTTATGTTCCGCGAATGGTAATCTCGGGCATATAAATCCTACTCTAAAGAAATACCTAACACCCAAACAGTAAGACACAAGCCCATTTCAAAGAAACATCCAAAGGCCTACAGAGGGTAAATGGTAGGCTGGAAATAATTATCTTACTGTTATAGAATAAATAACATATGGAAAATGTAAGCAGGGGGAGCAAACTCCCTCCTTTTCATCAGTATTTTAGTCTTTAATTTTTTTAAATTGACAAAATTTAATTGAAATACGCTATAAATTAAAACAGTAATCTAGTAATTCTTTGCTACTTAATATCGTTTAAGTAATATTACTTTTATAATCTGCTTTTATCATTTACAATTGTTCACTAGGATACTAAATGATGGTACTTAGTATTAATTAATCTTCAACTTCTATAATTTGAAATTGTTCATATTATAAATTCAGAACAAATATATAAAATAGAAATTATTGTATATTTATGGGTGATTGGTTTTATACCTAGATGTGTATATATGCACATAATCATATATATATATATGTGACTCTGCATGTGTAATTTCATATATATATGTAACATCCCAATCAAGGGAAATGCTGGTTTTATTTTACTCAGTTTGTTCTCTTTCTTCCACCTCTCTCTCTGCCTCCGTCTGTCTGTCTCCTTTTTATTATTTTCTAAGCTTTCTGAAGAGGGTGTCTAGACTACCACCACTTCCTCTCTTCGTCTTCCTCCCACCAGTCTGGTTTTCGTCTCTCCCACCCAACTGAAACCGCTTTCACCAGGGACTTGGCCATTAAATCAGAGGGCAACTTTCGGTTCTTAACTCACTTGACAGCTAGTTGCATTTAACACCACGCTCCACTTCCTCGGACTCTCTTTTCTCTGGATGCACTCCTCATGTAGACTCTACACTTTCTTGTCACATTTCTTTCTAATTATTTGGCCCTATCTTAGGCTCTGCCTCCCCTCACCCCATTTTCATAGCTGTTAAAAAGATTTTTTCATCGTGTTGCTCAAATGGAGGTAGCCGTCATCTTTGACCCCGCCTCTTTCTTTCTGCCCTCTTACCCAACCATCTAAATATATCTTCACCCTGTCCTTACATCCCTTCCCACTGCTGCTATCTTAGTAAACACTCTCATTATCTTTCACCAAGTGATTGCGAGAGCATCCTAATTAGTCTCTCTCTTTCCCGCCAGATTCCTGACTGGCCATCCATCATAACTGCCACCACTGTGATGATATTAAAACCCATTCAATGCTTTCCCCACTAACCACAGGATAAAGCCCAAGCTCTTTGGGATAGATACTATACTCGATTTTTCTTTTTAAAACATTAGACATCACCTCCTTCTTCAGTCTTACACATAACACTTAGGTCCCAGACTCCTTCTCATTTCCCGCCTTTGTCCTGCCGTTCTGGGACTACACTACTGCACAGATCAGCTCTTTTGCTGCTTAAACCAGATGGCCCCTTTACTCTGGAACCTGAAAGCGCCTATTTGTACTTTATTAACTTGGTTTTCCATATACATCTCTTAACTTACTCTAGAAACTTCATTGTCTATCCATCCTTTAACTGAGCATGAGTGGATGCTTTGCCTGTCTCAACTTCACTTATATTCCTTCCCAGACTTACTCCCATATCCATTGCTAAATTGAATTGTTTTCTGTAAAATCTGTACTTTCATTTATTTTCCCATCTTCCTTATTTCTTTGTATCCAATTTTTGTTTACACTGTAAGTTCTACCTGTAGAAGAAAAACTGATGAAGTCACTCACAGGTGTCTATTACAACTGTACTATTTTTGACTTGTTCAAGGTCCCACTTTCTTACTTTACCTCTTTTATAACGTATCTTAAATAATCCATATCTTGCAGACAGAATCTTATTTATAACCTAAAAACTGAATACATTATATCCTTTTTAAAATCTTCCAATGGTTCTTCATAGTCAAGAAATAGCCAGCAAAGAGCCCCTTCGCCAAAGTTGGCTATCCAATACCAAGTGGTCAGCCCTGAAATCATATACACACAAGTAACATTATATAGACTGAGCAAGTTGTATTTATGCACATATATGTTAAATATAATAATATATGTTACATATAAATATAATTGTATATAATATATATTATATAACAATAAAGAAAGAGAGACCTTGAATTTGAGAGAGAGCAAGGAAGGGTATATGTGAGTGGTTAGAGGGAGAAAAAGCAAGGGGCAAAAGACTATAATTATATTTTAATTGCAAAAGTAAAACAATATTAAGTAAACAAACTATAAATCCATTTGCACGGCCCTCATGAGCTCCTTGCTCTGGCTCCTCCTGAGAAGAGTTATGTTTGTAGTCTTTCTCTTCTGATTCAAAATCTGCAGGCAGCAAGTCACTGGGCATTGGAAGTAGATCTTTTAAAAAATTTTATTAACTACCATTTTTCTTTCTAGGAGATGAAATTCAACAACAAGAAATGAAAAACTAAGGCTTCAAAAGAAGGGGCTTAAAATTGAGATGTAGTTGGAGAAAAAGTAGCAGATGTCACTCATATTCTCTATGTAGCTATTCAAAGGAAAATATCCAAGACCTCAGAAATGGCTTGATGGCTAAAAACTAATTATTTGGTCTTATGAAAAAAAGTTAATCACCTCCTTCCTATATCTTATAGATGAAAAAGGATTGCTATCAACTAGTTGATAATGCTGTTTTTTCTTAAATATGTCATTAATTATTTCCCTAACATGAAAAGAATTAAAAATATAGATATTTTAATTTTTGTTTTACATGAACTCGGAAGCCCTTGAATTCTCAGTGTAAGTATTTTTCCTTCTGTGTCATCCTCTCTTCACAGAGCATCATTTGTAGCACATTTATGTTTTGAGTCTTGGCGATGTCCCAGAGACAACATTACCAGCAATGACTTTTCTTCCAAAAATCCAGAGAATGCAGGGCGAGCTTAATCTGGGCGCAGCTAATTACACGTTTGTAAAGCCTGCCGCTGCCGTTTCTTTCCCTGTGCATTTATTTTTAACACAAACGTATACACTCTACCCATTGCGGTGCAACCACAGCCACAACCTCTAAACTCCGTGAGTGGTTACCTCTTACATTTATTTATCCAACACCCAACAAATATTTATTGAACACTTGCATGCAGTAGGCTTGATTCCTACCTTCACGAAGCTTCCATTCAAGTGAACAGCATTTATGGAGTACTTGTTTCATTACGTGTTGTGCTAAGTATTTCTCCTTGTATCATCTCGTTCCCATTTTAAAATTTACCATCATGAAAAAACTAATTAGCACTGTTATTTTATTATTTGTTTCTACACAAGAAAACAGGAGATCAGGGAGACTATAAATGAAGGCAATCAGTGTGTCTAATTTGAAACTCTAAAGCAGTCTTCCTTGGATAAAGTGTGGGTCATGTATACAATGAGGAGCCCTGAGATGTAGGTTTTAGTTGATATTTCTGCATAAACTCTTTAAAAGGGACAAGAGTCAACTGACAGAGATCTTTTCAATTCCTTGGGCTTTCTTCTTCCTTCTGCTTAGACTTTTCTAAGGCCAGTTACCTAGGGGCTAATATTGACCAAAAAGAAAAAAGACCAAGGAACTGCAACATATTCATGGCGCCTCAGATTGCTCCTGGATGTTGTGTTACCAGACAAGTATGAACCAATCTATCCCATGTAAGCTACTGTGTGCGGTAAATCAGTTATCAGCTGATACCCTAAATAATGTCGTTGCTTCCTAGCTGAGTGATTTTTAAAACGTGGGTCATTTAAAAATTAGTCCCTACTGCAATGTGGCTTCCTGTCATACAGAGTTCTTCTCGCTTCATGAATCTGGTGTGAACTGGATTGTACCTGCCTCCCTGAGCTCATTGCTTACCTGCTTCTTTGTCTTCTATATTCCAGACAGCTCAATTTTCTTTCTGTTTTAGAACATGGACTTTTCAGGGCCTTCACATGACCTTCTAACATGATTCTCTGAGTTCTTTGCTTCTGTCCTTGGCTGGGTCTTGTTTCTTAGCTCTTAAGTTGTCATCAGTACATGGAGAGCTCCTCTTATCATTTACTCTAAGGATGCCACCCTAAGTCTTTATCCCAACGCCTTGCTTGATTGCTGCCATGAGATTGAAGTACTCATAACTGCTTGTGGGAGTTGCTGATATTTACTTTTCCAATGAGCTGTCACACACCCCACTTCTACTAACACACAATGTCAGTCAGAGCAGCCACTTTGGCTTTCTTGTTTTCCTTTAGGCAGGACCTAAATAATGTCTGGTACATATGAGAAGTTCAATAATTATTTGCCGCATGAATAATGGTTTAGTATGCATGCCCCTCAAAAACAAAATATTAAAATAAAAATTCTGTCTATTTCATGTAGGCTACATAATTGAGGCTACTAAAAAATTCCAACTCCTTTGTATATGAAACATTTGTAGGTTTTCTTTATTCCCCATTCTGATCATAGCTATAAGAATAAAGAAGCAAAGATAAACCTGAGCTAGGCCAATAGTACTGAGATATCTAGAAATGAAATATTTTGAAATAAAAATTAACGCATGTCTATTCCTCCTTTGCTCTTGTGGAATCACAATATATTTTTGGTGATGTTATGTTATTAAACAATAGATTGCCCAATAGTGAATGCTTTTCTTTTTGTTTCTTAATTTGTTGGAGATATTTTCACTTTGTTTATTCTTCCTTCGGTTCTGCAGTTCAATACAGTTAGAATTATTGAAATGGTGGGATGAGGTTGGTGAGAATGCATGAGCTTCTTTGAAACCAACAGCATGACATTTCCACAAAGCAAACCCTGCTTGTGAAGACGAACTTTTCTTCTTGGAGCTGACGTTTTCATGTGTGACAGTCTGGAAGTGCTGACTGCTGGTGTCTCTCTGGCTGCCAACTTGACGCTTGTAAAATAACAGAAAAGCTACAATACAATGACTATTTGTGGTTAACAGAACTGTGTATAACTAAGAAAAACGGAGAACTCTGGGGTTGAACTTTTTAATATTCCCAGAGGTAGCATATCTCATTCCCAACTCACTATGGAAATATCCCCAAAGTCTTCTCTTTTAAATGTAATACAATTCTAAAGAGAAATGAATTGAAATATGGATTGCAATCTGCTGATGCATAGTTTGCATTTTATATGCCTAAATGGATAGTGTTCTTCTGAGGTCTCTTATTTTATAATACAGCATTCATGCATGCTGTATTAGGACATATGGTAATAGAAGATCTAGAGCTATAAAGGGAGCCACTTGGTCAAAGTGATTAAGATGAAATTGCTTTGAGCAGTATCTCCCTTTAAGCCTGTGCAAAGGTGAAACCTTATTTGGATGGTATTGGCATGACATTTTAAATTAAAAAATTATTTAATTTTATGTGCATTGTTATTTTGTCTGCATTCATGTCCATGTGAGGGAGTTGAATCCTCTGGAACTGGAGTTACAAACTGTTGTGAGCTGCCATGTAGGTGCTGAGAATTGAACCCAGGTCCTCCAGAAGAGCAGCCTGTGCTCTTAACCACAGAGCCATCTCTCCAGTGCACATTTTAAATTTTTTGTTGATTTTGCTTTTGTCATCCAGCCTCTTATTCTAATCAGCCAATTATTACTTTGGGGGAAACATCCCATCAAGTGTGAGCTTGGTGAATGGTAGTTCTTTCCAGCTGCCAGTGAGTAGGTTCATATTCTACTACACTGAGTAGCCAAGGAACATTGTTAAAGCAATCATGTTCTCTGAGATTTAAAATATTGAGCTGGTAATGAAAGGTTATGAATAAGTAAACATATTTTCTCTATCTCCTAAGTATTTCCCAGTCTTTTCAAGTTAGATCTACTCTATACTCATTGGTTGGTAACAAGTGACTTTTCCTACTCTCTTAGAACCTTGAAGGATTCTCATACATTATTCATTTTGGACTATTGTTATGGGTTTATACACAACCTGAACAAAAAATGTGCTGAAGTTGTGACCCAAGCCTTGAATTCTGCTGTTTCAGGTAATAAAATCTTTATAGAGGCAATAAAATTTAAGATGAATTTGTGAGTGTGGGCCTTAATCCAACATGACCTGGGATCCTTATAAAGAGAGGAAATTAGAAAAAGAGAGACAGGCACAGAAGGCATCATCTTGGGATATCAATATTGGAATGATGGACCTGTACAACAGGGAATGCCTGAGACTGCTGGAAGGCATGGGAGACATACCCAAGTACTACTTCTGTAGTAACTTGGAGGGAGCATGGCCTTGCAGGCACAGACCTGGAAGGCAGTCAGCTTCTCTGTAACATCTTTTGGCACATTTTGTCATGACAACCACAGGAAAACAATACAAGTACCTACTGCTTTCTAAGAGTCACGTTTGTCTCCATCTGTGCACAAACCACCAAATACCATGGTTAAACATTTGCAAGGTTTTGAAGGAGTAAACACTCTGACCTTTTCATGAACATGGATGCATTTGAGTAGGGCACTGCAGGCAAAGTTTAGTCAGACAGAAGCATAGATGGAAACCTGAGACAATGTAAATCAATTATTTTTCGAGACAGGGTTTCTCTGTGTAGCCCTGGCTGTCCTGGAACTCACTCTGTAGACCAGACTGGCCTCAAAACTCACAGAAATCTGCCTGCCTCTGCCTCCCGAGTGCTGGGATTAAAGGTGTGCACCACCACTGCCTGAAGATATAAATTATTTTAGAAGCAAAAGATATGTGTTCTTATTTGTGTAGACCTAATTCTAAGAATATAATTGTCAATGGATTGATTTAATTAGGCTCCTTCTAGAAGCAAGAACATATGCAATGAATTCTAGTAGCTTACTTCAGTATTCTGCATTTGGTCTTCCTTCAGGAAACCTCAGTTTAGGGATAGTTGGTTATTCTCTAGAACAAGAGTCCCTAGACTATTGAACTTTACCAAGGTCTAGAAACTGTAAAGAGCAGAGGACAAGGGCAGACTCCATAGCACCCAGAAATACAGTGCAGGAAAATCATGAGTTTAATGCCAACCTGAGCTATAGTTTGAGGCCGGATTGGTACTACGTAGCAAGAACTTGTCTGATAAATAAAATAAAATAGAATGAGTGAATGAGTAAATGAATAAGGTGCCACAATATGACTGCCAGCATCTTACTGATGGAAACTTCATAGTAATCTATTTCTTTCAGATTTATCCTTATCATTTATGTTTATGCATATGTTTCTGTGTTGTGTACCTACTTGTGCAAGTATCTGAGTCCAGAAGGAGTCAGAGTCCCTGGAGCTGGAGTTATAGTAAGTCATGAACTGCCTAACTTGGGTGCTGGGAACCAAACTTGGGTCCTTGTAGGTGGAGTTTTTCATCAAGACTGCCGGCTCCCAAATAACCACACAGAGACTTATTATTAATTATAAATACTTGGCTGATATCTTAGGCTTGTTGCTAACTTGCTCTCCCAACTTAAATTAACTTGCATTTGTTATCTATGCTTTGCCACGTGGCATTACCTTTTTTCAGCATGACATGTTTTCATCTTGCTTTTCTCCACATCTGGCAGGTGACTCCGCCCTTTTCTTCCCTGTGTTCTGTTTTTGTCTACAAGTCCTACCTAACCTCTACCTATTGGTCATTTAGCTCTTTATTAAGATAATGAGAGTAACAAATATTCACAGTGTACAAAAAGATTGTTTCACAGCAGGTCTTCAGTACACACTCTTAACCACTGAGCCATCTCTCTAGTCCCAGGACCACAATTTTTGTTATCATTAAGTCATTAAAGGAATGATATTTCAACAATACAAAGAAAGATAAACTTAGGCTAAATTATTTCAAATCAAAAAAAGTATTGTGGGAAAACAGTCTGTTTTATCTGGGGGGAAAAACAGCTTTAAACTTAATATATAAGAAAACTTCTTCTGGCATGGTCAAGGGACCTGCTGTCTGCTGAGATGGAGACCAAGAATGCTGGAGATGATGGGTTTTAACATATTTACTCACAGACACATTTGAGAAACAAGAAATCACAGTTGTTCTAAAGATTTTCTTGAGTCTCTCAGAGGGACAATTATTCTTTTTAGGACAACAGTTAAAATTAATTTATTTATACACAGGGGCTTTCTCTTATTTTGGGGACAATGTTTTTGGTTAAAAGAACCACATGATTCTGGAAAGGTGAACATTGTTCTGAACTAGAAGAACAAGACATGCAACCTCTTTAGGCTGGAACTGCCTCCAAGATTTCTCTCCTTACTCTGCATAATCCTTAAAGATTATAAACATACTTTTAAAGTAGGGAAAAAGCAACCAATAAAATGAAAAACAATTGAATGGCTGCATTGAGTTAACATGGTTAAATACTTAAAAAAGTCCATTATAGTTTAAAATAAAAAAGATTATAAAGACAAGAAGAAGCATTTATTGTAACACAAGTTAGGAAATGCATTGTGTGGGGCTGCTCCATGGAAAGAACTTCCCTGTGGTAGGCTCACAGATTAAGACCCCATCTATGAACTGTCTGACTTTCCATGACAGTCTGAGCCTCAGGCCCAGAGATGTGAACCATGTGCCCCAACTCCCTGGGACTCCTGCAACTCTTTAAACATCCTGTGTTTTAAATTTCTGAACCTTGCAAATGCTATGCCTCTCCAATGTCCCTCCTCTGCTCCAGGCAAACATCTACTTATTCTGACCAGAAGGAGTCTCTGCTTTTCCTTACTCTACTCCAGACATCATTTTAAACATGTTACAGACATTGCCTTGCCCAAATCTCTCAACAACCTGTAAAGGCAGTTGCTATTACTTTCAAAACCCCAATCTACAGTTGAATCTATAACTTATACAGGGAACTACGGCAGTGGGGAAAGCTCTGGCATTTGAACCCAGGAAGTCTGCTCAGTGAACATTTGCTTTTAGCCATTCTTCTCTGTTCTCCCTTTGAGAAGCCTTCCTGAACCCCTAAACTGATCAATGTAGCTACGTATGATGGCACGTGTCCACGATTCTCACATTCCACTCAGGAAAATATGACAGGCTCATGAATTCCAGACCAGCCTGATTTTTGAGACCAGCTTGTGATGTATAGCAAAACTCTGTCTCAAAAGGAAAACAGTGAAAAGAATTGATAATCTTATGACATCTACCAGTGTATTCCTAGAATTTAATGAATAGGTTCCAACCTACACTAAATCTTGCCTCTTAAGGAAAGGAGTAAATAAATTAAAAATATACTTACACTTCATACCTCTTCCCACTCCTAAATAATTTATAAAAAGTCAATCAGAAAAAAACACTATATGAACCAAAAATTAGAGTATTCTGTTAAACTCAAAAATAAATTGCCTTTTGTCATGACTGAAATAGCATGCTTTTTATTAAAACACAAGCTTCCAAATGTTTTAAAGGCAATTATCAGTTTTCTAATTAAAATTTTCACAGGAAAGTAAGAACATCAAGATCTCCCTAAAGGATAATGCACCATCACCTGTAAGACGAATCTTAAAAGGTCTTATTAAATAAAAAAAAACTTAGGAGCCAGGTATTGGGGTAAATTCTGAAAGATCAGAGAGACAGCACAAGTCACAGCCAACTTCACCTCAACAACTTCTCAGCTGATCCTGTTTTCCTCAAACTGGAAGCCTCTGAGTCCTCATCTGAACGGATCTCAGCTGAACAGCTGCTAAAAGCTAAACGCTTAAAATCCTCCAGTTCTGGTCCTCACGCCTTATATACTTTTCTGCTTCCTGCCATCACTTCCTGGGATTAAAGGCATGTGTCACCATGCCTGGCTGTTTCCAGTGTGGCCTTGAACTTACAGAGATCTGGATGGATCTCTGCCTCCCAAGTGATACCATTAAAGGTGTGTGTGCCACCATTTTCTGGCCTCCATGTTTATCTAGTGGCTGTTCTGTTCTCTGACCCCAGATAAGTTTATTAGGGTGCACAATATATTGGGGGACACAATATCACCACATTTCAGCACAAATAAAATATCACCACAGTCACCCTACTGTAACCCTATGTAACTACTTGCTCAAGGAGCCCACTAGTCTAGGCTTTGTCACTTATTCCAATATTCCACTTCAAGAGACTAGTTATAGTGAACAGCAGAGTGTAGAGGTTTAGTTAACATGGCCACATTGGATAAATAGACAAATAAAAGGACCCAGTGACCCTAAGTCCATTGTCAGGGTTCTGGCATGGCTTTAGGTTTGAGTAGAGAAACCACTGGGGCACAGGAAGCAAGAAGCTGGCATAATTACAGTCCTGGTCAAAGAGTGGTCCGGTTGATCTCTGCCTCGGTTCTGGCTCTGTAAGGCGGTACTGAACTGTTGTACCCACCATCTCCTCAGAGAAAAATTTGGTTCTTCTGAGACTTCTGCTCCAGGGTGTGGCCTTACCATCAAGATATCTGCCCCTGTTCAGGTGCAATCTGAAGGCTCATTTGTTGCTTGGGTGAGTTTGAGTCTCATGCCTCAGAGATGTTTATCTATCAGTCCGGTTGTTCTCGAAATTCAAAGAGATTCGAAAAGAAAAGGTAAGGGGGCAAACTCAGAACCAGAAGGGGACAAAATAGAATTAGGTCAGTGGCAGGTGTCCTCTTTCAAATCCCCCGTTCATCCTCCATTTCACTTCAATGAAGGATTAAAGGTTAAATGTTATTTCCTTTAATGACTGCTTCCTGATGGCCAGTGGCATTGCAGGAATATTTTAGTGTAAGAACATGACAGTGTTAGAAACTTTTGTTTCCTATGCCCTTTCCTGGAGATGCAGCAGAGGTGTTTCTATGGTGATATGGGTTGTATGGGTACCAGACTTACAAATGAAGGAAGTTAAACAGCAGCAAAAAGAAGAAAGCAAAGAAAAATAATAGCCCTAAGTGTGAGAAGGAATTGACTAGTCTGTTGCCAAAGACTTTATTGCCAAGGCACTGATAGTGGCCATGTGACCGCCTTCCACTGCTTCAGTTAACTTTGCATAATTGATGATATAAGCACAATACTCTATTTTGATAAGAGCATGGATTCCCTCTTGGATAACTAACACTCAAAGTATTCAAGGATACTCAGCATTGGAGGACCACTTTGTGAATTTGTGCAGTCTCTTCATTTAGGTGGGTGATGGCCTGTCTGCTTTGATTAAAAGAGGATGTTGTAGTTTAACTAAGGCTTCTACCTATGATTCTTTAACAATAGAAGCAGCACCTGGGGCACGTAGGAGCCTCTTACTATGTTGTTTAATTTTTCACAGTGTCCCAGTTATAAGGCAGTACTGGTAAGTATGGGCGGATTCATCTTGGAAGACTTGGCAAGCTTAGGGGCACCACCTTAGCTGTTCTCATGGCACAGAATGTGTCAGAGTAATTCTGACAACTGAGAGATATAGATTCCATCAGAGTTAGTCATAATACACATCTTTTGCAGGGCAAGTCTATTATTTAGAGAATCCCATGACAACCATTAATTTTTTTCTGCAGTTAATCACCCAGCCCCATCATACCTGGTGTGACTGATTTTGTTAATCTGTTAAGGCAAACATGTGCCACTTTGCTTCAGTTAGAAACATCTTAGGATTCTCTTGCTTAAAGGAAGGAAAGAGGTGTTCTAGAATAGGTGAAGGAAAGTGTACTCTCTAATCTCAGACAACTTGAAGAGCCTTTGTTGTATCGACAGGTGGGCTGGCTGGATTTTCTAAGGAGCCATCAGTGCCAGAGAGAGGGAGTTCCCTGCATACTGAATTAGCTTGCTGGTAGACCTCATAAGACAAGTTGAATCTGCAAACAACTCACAATGGATCTAACCTGAAATAAGAAAAAGACAGAAAGTCGAGAGTGGCAACATCACAATTTATGATTTTATAAGGTACCTTTTATTGATATTATTTTTAAAAGAGATACTTGAGGTCTTCTAGATTGGTTGTTATCCAGTGAGATGAGATGAGTGTTGGCCTTATAAAAGGTTAGGAGGCTAATTTTTGGAGGCTGCCATCTTTGCTGTTATTGTGGACCTCTAACTTGACCTGTAAGTTTTAACAGTGTGAGTGGTTGAGAGTATACCACTAGGGCATATCTACTTTTATATTAGTTAGTCTTCTGGGCCCCAATTTCTCCATGTCTTTAACAGGACTTATCTCCTAGTTGACAGGGATGTATGATATCTGCAGGATAGGACCTTACCTTAGGAAAAACAAACTCATGTACAGAGGTTAGAGCTAAGTTAAGTTGTTATGCACAATACTCATTTTCATAATTTCATTGTGGGGACCATAGTTCCTTTAGGGAGGTCTGGAATGGTTGCTCATAGATAATTTTAGAGAGGCTCAATTGTAGCCTGTCTTTAGGAGCCACCCTAATGCAGAGAGGAGTAGTGCA
>CABHPR010154640.1:0-11989 GCA_902168415.1 Peromyscus melanophrys | reverse complement strand
TCTGTGAAAGTGTACTGTGAGTCGTGTAACTTACATTTTGTGATAATTGTCTTTTGAAAATGGATTTTCTTGTTTTGTGCAAGAACCTAAGTCATTTTATAGCTCGTTAAGCCCAAGTTCAGATGCTACTGAAAATAGTTAAATATTTATTAGACATGTGATTCTGATTTCACATGACTAAATTTGTTGATTTTTGGACTACTGAGACAAAATGTATCGAATTTAGTATGCACATGCTGATTATTTTCTATTTGATCGTCTAAAGGATTTTTACACTGTAAATAACTTTTTTTGTTTGACCAGCCAAACAATATGTAATTACATTTAATCATTATTATCATTTCTTTTGTTTTGTTTATATGTTTGAGACATGGTCTCATGTAACCCATTCTGACCTTTAATTTTCTAAGCAGCCATGATGACTTTGAGTTTATGGTCTGCTTACTTCCACTTCCTGAATGCTGGGGCTCTGACTGTGTCACTGTTTCCATCTATGTGTGCTGGGCAAGCATTCCACCAATTGAATCACACACCAAGCTCCTTAATTTTTTTTTTCTTCACCGAGCATCTTTATTTTCAACTGTTTCATTGTCAGACACGTCTTTATTTTAAAATTGAAAATTACGAACCAAATGCAGACCGGGGTTTCTAGCCCCAGCCCACAAGAGGACTCTAGCAACATCTCCACACCAACCAGGAGCCTGTCAAGTTGGGTGCTGTTATGATATCTTTGTGGTGAGGAAGCATGATCCTGCCCAGAGCTATGATGGACTGAGCAGGCCAAGGAGACTCACCTGCAGGCCTGAGGAACTCTGCCCCAGGCTCCAAGGAGAAGACATGGGCCCACCTGGCATCTTGCACACCAGGCAGATGGGCAGTATTATTGTGAGCAAATGTATGGTGTGGTATGGGAGGGAGTGAGCGACAGAATAGTTCATGTCTTGTGGACAGAGGCATATCTGAAGAGGTGAGGAGTGGGCTGATGTGGGTGGCTTTATTGCCACCCAGAACAGTGATGATGTCTGGACTGCTGCTAGGGCCCATGTTTGGATTCATGGCTCTGATGCAGCCATGGTCTCTGTTGATGTCCGTGGCTCCTGATACTACCAAAGGTTGAGAGGATAGGGCTGTACAGAGTTGGCCCCACCCCTCACTGGCTGCAACACTAGGAAAAACTGTAGACAAATTGCTAAACATGGTTAGTAAACAAAAAACACAGAGCTAGAAATTGGAGTTAAAGCCTGAGAGAGATCAGAGGAATAGAAAGAGCCACCAGCTAACCTGATCTCATCGACACCTCAGCTTCCAAAGAGACCTTCTTCCTGTATACCCATGCCTTTAGCCTATATGCCTTTCTGTTCTGTTCTCTCATTTGCTCTCTCAGCCCAACTACATCATTTCCTCTTCCTGCTCTGTCACTGCCTGTCTGTACAGACCTCCAGACCTCTAAGGTCGGTGCTGGGATTAAAGGTGTGTGTCACCATGCTTGGCTCTGTTCCCTAGTGTGGCCTTGAACTCACAGAGATTCAGACAGATCCCTGATAGGATTAAGGCGTGTGCTAACATTGCATGACTTTTGTGTTTACTTATAATGGCTGGCTTTTTCCTCTGATCTCCAGGCAGGTTTTATTTATTAGAGCACAAATAAAATATCACCACTAAGAACTGGTCCTGCCCTCACCAGCTGAAGTACTCAGGAGAATAGGTCCCACACCTCACCTGGGCAGCACAATAGAACTGACCCTGTTTTCAGGGGCATGCGTGAGCTGGCACTGAGGGCGTGACCACAGGAGAACAGGTCGTGCCACTCTAGTAAGCCATGTGGTGGCATGGGTGAGGGAAAGGTGCCCTCCTCCCCTTGCCCCCCAACAGCTGTAGCAGGTGGGGGACCTGACCCAAGCCCTCACCAGCTGCAGCACTCAGGAAAACAGGTCCTGTGCCTCACCTGGGCAGCACAGTAGAATTGACCCTGTAGACAGGGTCATGGTTAAGCCAGCTCTGAGGTTTGTGCAAGCTGATACTGCCTCCCTCCTCTGTGGTGTGGTGGTGGGAGGGAGGGAAAGATGCCCTCCCCCCTTGCCCCTACCACTTCCAGCTGGTGAGGGAGCTGATCCTCCTCTTTACCAGCTGCAACACTTGGGAAGGTGGGCCCTGCACCTCATCTGGGCAGCACAGTGGATCTGACCCTGTTTACAGGGCAAAGGTGAACAGGCCAAGAATGTGAGCATGAGACCTGGCCCTGCCTCTTGAGGAAGAGATGTCCTCCCCACCACACCAGTTTATGCCTAAGGTGCGTGGGAGAGCTGGCCCTGAGGTCCGAAGAGTGGGAAAGCTGCCCCTGTCCCTCACCAGCTGCAGGGGCACTCGGGCCTGGGCAGCGCAGTAGATCCAACACTATTGGTGGAGGTGTGGGTGAGTGAGTCCCGAAGTTGTAAGCATGGGAAAGCTGTCCCCATTACTTGTTTGTTATGCAGCGGCATGGATGAGGGAGAGATGTCTCCCCTTACACCTTGCCCCTCACTGCCTACAGCAGACAAGGAAGCCAACCTTCCCCTTTACAGCTGTAGCACTCAGGAATGCTGGGCACTGTTGGTGGAGGTGAGAGTGAGCCAGCCCTGAGGGTGTGAGAGTGGGATAGCTGGCTACATCCCCTCATCTGCCAAGTGGTGAAGAAGATAAGGGAAAGATGCCTGCCCCTGTCTCCCCTGCCATCTGTGATGAGAGAGGGAGCTGATCCTCCTCCTTACCAGTTGCAGCACTTGGGAAAGTGGGCCCTACACCTTGCCTGGATAGCTGAGCTGAGCTGACTCTATTGACTGGGATACGGGAGAACTTGCCCAAGAACTTGATTTGGAGTCTTTATTAAGGCAACGCCACATAGTTAAAAAGGAGGTTTATTTTGGGGGGTAACTTACAGCTAGTAAAGTGGTTGGTTACCAGAAAACCCAGCTAGACTGCACCTCACCTCTCCTGGATCCTGTGAGAGGTGAGGTACAGTCCAGCTGGGTTTTCTGGAGAACTCCGATTGGTCTACCATCCAGCGTTCAGGAGCACCAGGAACCAAGAGCTGGTACATCCAGATCTCAGGTCTTCAGGGCTCCTGTCTCAGCCCCGCCTCAGGGGCCAGTCATAGGTAGGTGTGACAGTTACCAGAAGCCTCACTGGGCTAGTACTTCCAGGTCAAAGTTGGAACGTGAGCATGAGAGATCTGGCCCTGGCCCTCATCTGCCATATGATGGTGTGGGTGGGGAGAGATGTCCCCTACCCCTTACCTGTGA
Source organism: Peromyscus melanophrys (assembly GCA_902168415.1). NCBI lineage: Eukaryota > Metazoa > Chordata > Mammalia > Rodentia > Cricetidae > Peromyscus > Peromyscus melanophrys. The sequence goes on along the minus strand of CABHPR010154640.1, from coordinate 8,711 downwards.
TGGGTGGGGGAGCTGGCGCTGAGGTTATAAGAGCCATAGAGCTCTCTGCCCCTCACCAGCTGCTGCACTCGGGAGAATGGCCCCCCACCCCTTGACTGGGCAACACAGTAGAGCTGGCCCTGATGATTCCCACCACTTGTTTATTGTGGCAAGAGGTGAATGCTGAAGAGCTCATCCTGGTGGTGAGGACGGGGAGAGCTGGTGGACTGACAAACCCTGCAACTTATCTAGAGCCAGGGTTAGGAGCTGGCCCACCCCGACATCCGTTCCATCTGTGATCTGCGGGAGCTTGTGAAGGGGCAGGTCCTTCAAACCCAAAGCTGCAGGATCTTCACAACATGGGGCAACAACAGCATATCCAAGAGGAGTCTCAGTGAAGGCCCAGCATCGATAGTGTAGCAGAAACTCTATGAGATGAACACTTGCGAGAAAAAGTATTGAAAATTGCTGGTTTGTTTTAACTGTAAAATAATTTAATAATATTATTCAAATAATCTCAGTTAAAGTAGCAATTGTACCTTATGTAAGCATTACCATAACCCGTGGTGTCTATGTAAAATTTAAATGTAGAAAAAACATCCCAAATGAATGAATGTACTGACAATTCCCTAAGAAGACTGATGCTGTTTTTAAGTGTCTTACTTAATGTGAATCAATCACATGTATTACATGACTGCAGTGAAATGTAATACTGCTGACACAATAAAACTGTAATAAATGAAAAATTTCAAATTTTAAATTTATAGTAATTAAAATTGAATAAAATAAATTTACTTCCTTGGTCTTCCAGTTTCCTAATAACATCAAATTGCTTAACAGTTCTTCATGGCCAATTACTCTACTGCTAAGTAGGCAAGCTAACATAAAGATAAAAGTGGATATTGTTATATTTAAGTATGTGTGCGGGGGAGCATACTTCTTTCTTCACTTCCTCCAGTCCACCTCCCAACACACAGAATTGGTACTTTGATGGCACTAGCATCCAGAGCTGTAATTAGACCCTATTCGCTAGTCTCCTGGCCCTTCTGCATTGCAAGGTCCCACTCTTGCAAGTAGTTCACTTCATTGGATCTCATTCTTACCTTTTCCCCAGCCTCGCTAGGGAAAAAGTGATTCAGGACCTGGCCTCTGAATGCAGCACAGGTATCTTGAACTCATCAGCTCATATAGGCCTAGGGGAATTAAAATTTCAGACAAACTTGTAAGACAAATTCCTAAACAGTCTTATTAATAAAAAACACGGAGCCAGATATTGGGGTTAAAACCAAGAGATCAGAGGAATAGGACAAGCCACAGCCAACCTCACCTCACCAACTCCTCAGCCTCCAGAGAGACCTACTTCCTGTATACCCACACCTATACGCCTTTCTGTTCTGCCATCTCACTTCCTCTCTCCCCTGAGCTATATCACTTCCTCTTTCTACCCAGCTCTGTCACTCCAAACTTTCATGGTTAGTGCTAGGATTAAAGGCATGTGTTACCACACCTGGCTCTGTTCCCAATGTGGCCTTGAACTCACAGAGATCTGGATGGATCTCTGCCTCTGGAATGCTAGGATTAAAGGCATATGCTACCATTGCCTGACATCTATGTTTAATATAGTGTCTGGCTTTTTCCTCTGATTCTCAGATAAGCTTTATTAGGGTGCACAATATATTGGGGGACACAATCTATCACCACACAACTCATGTTATTCATCTTGCAAACAACTATTAGCAATAATAGGAGATTTAATGAAAACAAAGCTTGATGTAATTCTTGGACTCAAGTAATTGGGGAAGGTCTGGTGAACTCCAGACAGGATGATTAGCCGCCGAGTACCCACAAAGAAGGGAGGAGGTGCAGTTTCCTTTGTGTTTCCCTTTGTGTCTTCTTGCTTAGGAAGTTCATGGGGTCAGAAGTTGGGTAAAACAATACTCAGAAATCCTAGCTAAATATCATCTTTCTACAGCCCAATGTCACAATTATCTAAAAATCATCCTTGCAATTGAACCTTGAGTTGCATTGTCTGTTTTTATTTTTTTCTTACAATGGTCTTTCTAGAAAAAGGATTGAGTCATGTAAGCAAACATTTCCACATACACCGTCACACCACTCCACACTAGTTTTTGCCTGGTAGAAGTGTTACATCCTTATGAAAAAGATATTATTAGTCATAGTGACAAATAGTGAAGTTATTTTAAATGCATAAGCTGGGATAATACATAGCATTTTACCCCTTTGTTTCTCTAGTGTCATAAGGGTACCTTTAAGAGTTATGCCCAACTGAAAAAATCCCATACATTTGAACAGAGGTGGTAAAGTCCCCCTACTCTGTACTTACTTGTTTAACCATTTGAGTTGGACAACAGAGCTCTCTTGAGCTATCACTGTCACCTAATGGTTTGTTAAGAAATTATAGGAATCAAATGGAGTCCTCTACTCCAGGGCTTCTAAAATTTAAACAAGAAGTTTACATTAATTTTTTTAGATTTAATTAAGTTTATGCATGCATTTTGTTAACATGTGTGTTAGACCATGTCCATGCCTGGTGCCAGAGGAGGAGATCAGAAGTTTGGGATCCACTGGGACTGGAGTTAAGGATGGTTGTGAAGCATCGCATGAGTGCTGGCAATGACCTTGAGTTCTCTGTGACTGCAACAATTGCTCTTAACTGCTGAGCCATCTCTCCTGCCCCAAACTTTAGACTCTTCAGCTTTAACATCCTAAACTGTTTCAATCTTATTACTAATTATTGATTTATTTAACTTGTTTAACTAATCTTGTCTTAATTGTGGTATATCACATGAATCTAGAAATTAATCCCTTTCTTTCTGGTTTTCCAAATTATTAGAATATATGTTTTAAAGTATGTCCTAATGATCTTCTGAATTTCATTAGTATCTCCTATAATGTCTCTATTTTCAACTCTAATTTTGTTAATTAGGGGTTTCTTTTTCTTTTGGTTAGTTTGGCTAAGGATTTGTCAATCTTATTTCTCTTTTCAAAAGACAAACTCTTTGTTTTATTGATTTTTTGTATTGTTATTATTGTTTCCTGTTTTAAATACTCTTCCATTTCTGTGAAGCGACACCATGACCAAAAACTCATAAAAGAAAGCATTTGATGGAGGCTTGCTTACAGTTTTAGAGGGTTAGTCTATGCTCATTATATCAGGAAGCAGACAGACATGGAGCTAGAGTAGCAGCTGAGAACTCTATGTCCAGCTCTGCGGAGAGCAGCAGCAGCAGCAGGGGAGAGAGAGAGAGAGAGAGAGAGAGAGAGAGAGAGAGAGAGAGAGAGAGAAGGAGACAGAGGCAGACAGAGACAAAGATGGACAGAGACAGATAGACAGAGAGAGGAGACAGAAAGAAACTGGGCCTAGTGTGGGCTTTTAAAACCTCAAAGTCTATTCCCAGTGACACACCTCCTCCAACAAGACCACATCTAATTTACAAGGCCACACCACCTAATCCTTCTAATCCTTCTCAAACAGTTCTACTCCTTGGTGACTAAGCATTCAAATATATAAACCTATAGGGGCCAGTCTCATTCAAACCACCACATTAATATTTTATTAATTTCTGCCCTGATCTCTTTTTTTATATTTATTTATTTAACTTTATGTATATGAGTATTTAACCTGCATGTATAGTTGTGTGCCATGTGCATGCATGTATGGTACCTATGGAGTTATGGATGGTTATGAGCCACCATGTGGGTGCTAGAAACCGAGCCCAGGTCCTCTACAAGAATAGGAAGCAGTCTTAACAGCTGAGCTATTTCTCCAGCCCTCATCCCTGATCTTAATTATTTCTTCTCACCTGTTTAGTTCAGTTTGGGTTTGTTCTTTCCTTTCTAAGGCCCTAAAGTATGTCATTGTTATTCATTTTAGATATGTATAATTTTTTAAAAATTATTTTTGATTTAATTTTATGTATATGCATGTGGGACTGAGTGTTCCTATGTGCACCACATATAGGCAGGAGCCCAATGAGATCAGAAGAGGAGTCAGATCCCCTGGAACTGGAGTTACAGATGGTTATGAGCCACCATATCAGTACTAGGAACCAAACCCAGATCCTCTGCAAGAGCAGTAAGCATTCACCTGCAGGGCCATTGCTCTCGGCCCCCACGGGCACCTACAGCCATCAATGTCCCTCTCACAAGCACTTTCGTTGTGCCCTATAGGGTTCGATGTGCTGTGTTCTCATTCTCATTTAATTCTGGGATTTAGAAAAAATTCCTTCTTGATTTCATTGATGACTCACTCAACATTTAATGGAATATTTTTCAAGCTCCATGAATTTGAAAATGTTCTATAATTTCTCATGCTGTTTGAAGGCATCTAGTTTTATTCTATTGTGGTCAGATGTTATAGAATAGAAACATTTATTTTTTCTTTTCTTTTATTTGTTAAGACATGCTTTGAATCTTTTTTCCTATATATTTTAAAGAAAGTTACAAAGGTTTTTGAAAAAAACATGTTTCTATAGGGTTTGTATAATCTGCTATATAGATGTCTGTTATGCCCATTTAAACTGTGATGCCTTTAATGCAAATGTTTTTGGGAAATTTGTTGCTGTTCTGTGGTTGACCTGGGTGGGTATCTATGAGAATGAGGTCTTGAAGATATTCATTATGATCGTGTTGGGTTTAATCTGTGTGTTTATGTCAGTAATGTTTATTTTATAAAATTAGGTTCAGTGCTGTTGAGTTTAGAATTATAATATCTTCTTGATGGATTGTTTCCTCAGTTAGTACGAAGTGACCTTTGTCTATTTTGTATAATGTTTATTTGATGTCCATTCTGTCAGATATTAGAAGGGCTGATTCCTAGTTTCATTAGCTTAGAATACCTTCTACCAGTCCTCTGCACCAAGGCTGTACTTAACTTGAGATGAGATGCATTTCTTGTGGATGGCAAATAGATCCTGGTTTTTAAATGTAACCTGCTAATCTGCTTTTTAATTGAGGCATTAGATTTTTAATACTCAAAGTTATTTTACTTGGTGTTTTGAGTCAAAGTCTCCCTATGTAGCTTTGGCTGGCCTGGAACTTGATAGGTAGACCACACTGGCTTTAAACTCATAGAGATCCTTCTACCTCTGCCCCCTGAGTGCTGGGATTAAAGGCACATGCTATCACAACTGGCTTAAGATTATTTTGATAGGTGTTTTAATTATTGAAATTTTGTCGTGTTTGAGGATTTCTTATTTTTCACTTGTTTAGCTACTGTTCTAACATGGATTGCTCTTTTCCATAGCTTCCTGGATGTGTTTATTTTTCTCTTCATTACAAAGGATTCCTTCAAGTATGTACTGTGCTGCTGGCTTAGTCCCGATTTCCTTTATTTTGTTTTACTGTGGAAAGTTTTTTGTTTCTTCTTCTACTATGTCGGTTTTACTTGATACAGTAATCAGGTTTGGCAGCTGTTGTCTTTCAGAGATTAGAATCCATCGAGCCATTTTCCCCTGGCTTTTAGTTTCTGCTGGGAAATCTACTCTAATTAGGAAAGGATTGCTTTAAATGTGAGTTCATGCTCCTGTCTTGCAGCTTTCAAGAAATTTTTTTGTTATCTGTGTTTAGAGTTTTTACTAAAATATGATACAGGAAGTCCTTTTTTTTTGTCTTTGTCAGTTGGTGTTTTAAATATATCTTGAGTCTGGATAGCTATATCTTTCTTCAGATTTTGAAATTTTCTGTTATTTCTTTATTAAATATCCTACTTACATGTTTATCCTGACATTCTCTTCTACGCCATCATCCATAAATTTTTTCTTCTAATGGTTTCCATAGAAGTGCTATGTTCTGTTCTTATTATTTTGCCTTTGTTGATATCTGAATTTTCTAATTTATCTGTCCTGTCTCAACCTCTGATATTACATCCTCTACTTGATTCATTCTATCAGTGATTCTTTCTATTAAGGTTTTATTTTCTTGGCTTATTGAGATTTTCATTTCTAAAATTTCAGTTAGATATTTTCCTCATTTGGTGGTTTAAATGTGAAATGTCCCCCATGGGCTCCTGTATTTGAACACTTGGTCCCCAGTTGGTGGTGCTGGCTGAATAGGTTGTTAAACCTTTAGCAGGTGGAGCCTTGTTGGAAGAAGTATGTCATTGGGGGTGGACTTTGAGGTTTTATACTTCACCCTTCTTTCCACACTCTCTGCTTTCAGTGTGTCAATGTAAATGTGATCAGCTAGCTTCCTATTCTTGTCACCTGCCTGTTGCCACACGTTCCCCACCATTATGGACTGTATCCCTTTGGAACTGTAAGCTAATTTACAACAATTATCTCTTGTGAGACTGTGAACTCAGGTCTTTCTGTCTTGAACTTAGACCAGCTATATTTTTTCACACAAATTTCATCATACTGAATTTTGTTCTTTTATTTAACAATCTACTTGAAGTAAATTTTCAATATTCTCTGAGTCAATACATCAAATAACTAAGAAGCTCATGAACAAGAAATAAGTATTACATGATTCATGAGAATCTGCTGTGATTATACTGTAGTTCTAACACCAAATTTGTGAATGGGTTTTCAAATTTGTCATATATCACCTTTAAAACTATTAACTTTACAATGTAGTCTACTTATGAACTAGTGAGATACATATTAGCAATGGGTTATTTTAATACAAAAAGATACTAATGTGTTTTACTGCCTCAATACATTATACTTTTAGAATCCTTTCCATCATTTGTCTAAGGTCAAATGCAGTATCTGTTCTTTTCAGTTCGGTTTAAAATCCTTCCCATGTTATAATTTCAAAGTCAACCAATATAAAATTGTAAATAACTTATATTTATATTTTATAAATTAACTTAAAATGTAATATATGTTTCATACACAATCTTACATACATTAAAAATAACAGATATTTTGATGATTTTTCTCTTGTGGTTAATTCTTTCATGTAGAATTTCTTGTAATTCAAATGACTAGGATGTGCAAGTACAAGTGAAATTAAATGTGAAAAATAGACTGTGGTTTAGACATAATTGTATATTTGGTCTCTATTTTCTACAATCTTCATTATACTTAGAGTGTAGTCGGAAGTTTTTCTCTGTCCTGCCTGGCCTGTGGTGGGAACAAATCTCTCACCCACAGTCCCGCAGCCCTTTATAAAATAATCACTCAGAAGCTTATATTAATTGTAACTGCCTGGCCGTTAGCTCAGGCTTATTACTGACTAGCTCTTACACTTAAATTAACCCATAATTCTTATTTATGCTTAGTCACGTGATTTGGTACCTTTTCTACGTTCTGCTTTGTTATCTTGCTTCCTCTGTGTCTGGCTGGTGACTCCTGACTCAGCCTTCCTCTTCCCAGAATTCTCCTTGTCTACTTATCCTGCCTACTCTTCCTGCCTGGATACTGGCCAATTAGCATTTTATTTATCAACCAATCAGAGAAACACACATTCACAGCATACAGAACATTCCACAGCACTTTCCCTTTTCTGTCTAATCAAAAAAGAAGGTTTTAACTTTAACTAGTAAAATTACATATAACAAAATAGTTATCAAGCAAGAATTATAGTTATAATATCTAGTCTATTTGTATTTGGCAAAATTAAAGAAGATATTCTATCTAATCTATATTTGTGAGTCTAAGGTTTCATATCTAACTTATCTCTTATCATAACCAAGGAAAACCATAATTATAACTATCTAGTCTTCAACTACATCAAAGATCCCAGAAGGATGTATTATCTAAGTAAACAGGAAGAACATTGTAAACACCTTCCAAAAATCTAGAATGACAGAGACAGTGGGTTGCCTGGACAGTCACCCAAAGTTATTCTGCACTTTTCAGGCATCCATTCTTCAGCCTACAGGCCCAGAGTCTCTCAGTTGCTTCTCTCTGTGTCCTGTAGAATGTCTGACAGTTTCTTCTGCAAAGCAGGAACCTGAAGGGCCATCTCGTCTTACAAAGTTCAGTGGTCACCTTCCTATGGGTCCTGCATGTCCAGTTGATACAACAGGTTGTCAGGCAGTCCAGGTAAGAACAGTTTCTTGCCCAAATGACTAACTTTTGCCATGAAGAAGATGAACTCCATATGGAGTGTCTTCAGTACCCATCATCTTCCTTGAAGTAAATGGTGCTGCCAGGAGCAGATATGTCTCATTGTCCACAAAAGTCTAAGTTTTTTAAAACATTTAAATGTCATATTCTGTAGGTCTTTAAAGTGTTTGAAGATTAGCTACCTAATTGAATTATATCTATGTATACCTAGAAAACTTAACATAACTGTAAGTTTGACTATCATAGAAGACTCATTATTAATCTGTATTTCTTAATTATCCATTACAATTTCAAATGAATTACATAAACATAATACCTTAAATGAGAGTAGAAATATACAAATATATAGTATAACAGAATCAACTCTAAATTTGTATCAATAAACTAAAATTCATAGCAATGTACAATGTAAAACATTTTAAGCAAGTTGTTGCTCTTTAAAAATAGATTCAATAATCTACCCTTTTATCCTATCATATCTATATTCTATATACATTTCTATATCATATCCCCCTTTCTTTTTTTTAGAAAGAGATTGACTATGACCAATAACAATTTGCAGCCAATAACCTAAATAAGGACAAACATTCATAATCAATTTTTTTTGGGAATGTGGGCATAGTGTTCTAGGCTACTTCTTGCTGATAGGGGGCACTGGTAGTCTTATGGGGATCCTGAGAAAATTCAAGATAATGG
>CABHPR010154639.1:0-27795 GCA_902168415.1 Peromyscus melanophrys | reverse complement strand
CACAGCTGTACATTTATGGTAAAAATATATTAAATGTTCATGGGTTTTAAGTTCAATAATAAAGAACTGGACTCTGGGTCACTCTTGTAGATGAGAAATTATATCTTAAAAGCTTTAAAAAATAAGAACATAATAAATTGATGCTGCCTTTGGGGGATTTTACTCTAATGGACTTGAAAAAAACAACTCTTCAATTTAAAAGCCATTAAACATTTGATGAGATTTAAAAATGATATTCAGTCAAGCATAGGTCTTAATGGAGAAGACAAATGGTAAAATCTTTAGTTTGTTAAGAGTGAACGAAATACAGAAGTTACTTTACTTTCCATTCCTCGATATATTTACGCATTTATAGCGAGAGACATGTTTATTCCATCGATTCAAATAATGGTGTTTGGGGCTGTTGACATTAATCTTTACTTACAAATCCTTTTTTTCAAGTCAGGCTCAATGTCATTAAAAACTTCGTAGTTGTCCCAATTTTGAGCCCTCAAACTTGTAAGAAATCCTTGGTTTTGTGAAATAATAGTGCTGTTTGTCCATAATAATTAAGATATTTCTGACAGAGAGCCAGCAACAAGCCCTTTAGTACACAGTCTGAGAATTTAAGTCACCGATTGCTTTCAGTCTGTACTAACTCGGGACATTCCCATTTCCTAACTATTTTACTTTCTTTTCCTGATATCTCTCATATGTAGCTCCTATTACAGGTAGGGACAGCATCAGCTCTTCAGGGTGCTATTGGCATCATAATGTGACAAGTTGTTATTAATCCATGATGCCTCCTAAGGATTGAAGCTAATTTGGCATTTCTGCCTCTGGCAATAACATGGTGGCAATAAAAACTTCCTGCACACATTTCCAAGTGTCCTTTGGGGAGCAAGACACTCCCAGATGGAGATGGAAGTCTCTGAGGAGGGAGAGCTAATTTTTACAAATGTATCTGCTGGTTAACCACTTACAGGTAGATGGTTTCTAGAGCATTCATAAATTACAACCAGGTTTACTCTCCCCTCACCCCCGACCCCCCAACCCCCGCCCGCAAAGTAATTCAGGCTAATTCTTCTACCACAACCTTGCTATAGCCTTTATAGGACAAACAGAATGTTTTCCACAATCTTTTTTTTTTTTTTTTTCCGAGACAGGGTTTCTTTCACAATCTTAAGGTCTGGGCAAGTGAAATCAGGGCACACTTACACACACACACACACACACACACACACACACACACACACACGTGCACATGCACGTGTACACGGACATCAGCTTTTTTTGGTGCTGCCTAAATTTCTTCAGAAAAAGGATACACTGCAAATTTTTGAGTTGCTGAGTTATAAATACACAAAACTCTCAGGCTTCCTCATTCAGTAAATCCTGAATTGTTCAAAACAAAAGAAAACATAATAAAAATAAAACACGCTACTACTTCTCTCATCTTAAGCGACAGTCCCATGTAGAAACCGGGTGAATACGGAGAATAAGAGGAAAAAAGAATGACCTAAGGGAAAATATAAGCATGTTAGCTCAACAAGGCTGTATTCCAACTAGTAGTGGAAAAAGCTGCCTGCAAAGGTTTACTTTTAAAATGTGAAAATGAACTTTCTGTTCATCTTTGAGACATCATTACCTAGAAATTATGTAACGAAAATGTGAAAGAAATTACAGACTTATGAACCATAAAATATAGTCTATAGTGTTTAGTAACTGTCGAGTAAAATTTTTTTTTACAGATTTCTCAAGGAACCCAACTCTTTTTTTTTTTTCGGTTTTTTGAGGCAGGGTTTCTCTGTGTAGCTTTGTGCCTTTCCTGGAACTCGCTTTGGAGACCAGGCTGGCCTCGAACTCACAGAGATCCTCCTGGCTCTGCCTCCCAAGTGCTGGGATTAAAGGCGTGCGCCACCACAGCCCGGCATGGAACCCAACTCCTACACACGTGCCTACAGATAAAATAATAAGAAGAAAGCATTGGAAAACTTACCATTAACTATGGTTTAAAGAAATATGGCCAGATACCTCATCAGAGCAATATCAGGAAAATCATTAATAATGATATGAAAATAATAAGTGATATGTTCAAACTGTCAGTAAAATCACTGTTTGAGTATATCACCTATTAATTATTTTCACCTATTAATGGTACAGGCTGCAAAGCAAATTAGTTTTCCTCACTCCCCGAATATCATTCCTTCAACAAGACAGATTTCTCCAATGTACATGATTTTTTATTCATGGTCAGGAGATTTATGGATTACTTTTCACTTTGAGTAAAGTGTTTTTATCTTGTCTTAGCTAAAACCTTTGGGGGCTTTTGCCTTGTCTTTTTGTGTCTTGTTTTGTCCTAGTTGGCTGAAGTCTCTTGGAGGCCTGCTCTTTTCTGAAGAGGAAACAGAGGGAGAGTGGATCTCAAGGAGAGGGGAGGTTGTGGAATTCTGGGAAGAGGGGAGGAAGGGTAAACTGTGGCCAGGATATAGTATGAGAGAAGAATCAATTTTCAATGAAAACTTAAAAACAATTACTGTGATATTATGTACTGGAACACATAGCTCACTATGATTTATAGTTGTGGCAAGATTAAGCTATGAAGTCATCAGTGAGACTGCCAAATGTCTCAAATGGAAACCAAGGGGTAGGATAGGAGGGTATTTCATGGTCCTGGCTTCCCAACAAGTCTCAAAGTGACCAACGGAATAAGTGACCATGTACTGGGGACTTCTGGTCTGAGAGTCCCACTGTCTCCATTGACAAGGATAAGTCAAAACTTCCAGTGAAGTTGATTGCCATTTATTTGTTGACTTGAAGGTTATCTAACTCATAAAAAACCCCAAATTCACATTTTAAATGGCATAGATATAAAGTTTACTCTTTTTTGAGGTTATTTGACTTTCTTAAAGTTTAAACTGAAGGGAATTTCAGGCCGGGCTTGCTTTTGGACCTATCTTACGGTGAATGAGCCCTTCGAGTCACTAGCATGGTTCTCCTCCTTCTGTCTTCTGGGTTGGTTCTCTCTAAACACTAGTGAGATGCTCAGGGTCTGTCCGTAAGTGAAAACATCCTTACTTAAAAATTCCCTTTATTTTTTTGAGATTATAATATGATTACATCATATTCTGCTCCCTTTCCTCCTTCCAAACCTCTCCCACACTCCTCCTTGTTCTTTTTCAGATCCATGACCTACTTTTTCATTAACTGTTATATACATATTTGTGCATATTTTAGAACATGAAATATGAAATGCTAGCAAATATTCCTTAATTTATTCTTTGGTAATAAATGTTTGCCTCTTTTTGTGGCATTGAATTAAGATGACATAATCCTAAACTCATGAAAATATTCTTTGGTGGGGGGTCCAACGAATTGACAAGTCACTCTTCTGGGTACATTCATGTGTTTCCATGGAGGCTACCTTGAGTCAGGGCATGTAAACTAAGCTCAGGTACAGATATCACCTACTCTAGAGACAACTCAGATGTTTCTATTATCTTACCCAATACATCACTAGGAATTAATACAAAACACTGGTTTTCTCTTATGCTGTTTGAATTTGAAGTTATGGAGGAGGGGTTAAGAAAAAGCATTCAGAGCAACAAAAAGCAGAGTATTCATTTCTCTTTCATAACATGAACCAGAACCAAATAGCTGGAAGCTTATTTTGAGTCTGAGGCAGATAATGTATCCTATAACCAGCTATTTTTTTTCTCTGCAGTGTATGTTCAATGAAGATAAGTCCTGTGAATAATTATCTGACTCCATAAAATCCATTAGGCCAGAGTCCAATGAGGTACCACAGCTGTGCTAGGTCCCAGATAATATAGAGCAAAGAGAGTTTGGAGCTTTTCCCATCATCCGTCTCTACCACAAATACGCAGTGAAGAGAAGAAGACCTAAAATGAGGTATTCTCAGCTTCTCTGGGTCAGCCAGGAGACCACCAGGTCATGGGAACCAATAGGAGTCACATAAGGAAAAGACCACTAGGACCTTTCTAGGTTGTATATCAGTGCTCCTAACCTCTCCGTCCCCTTTCTCCAATTCTTTTAAAATGCATTTTAAATTAAAATATAGTTATATCACTTCCCCATTCCCCTTCCTCTCCACATCACCTCCAAAGACCCCTTCTTCCAACTCCTTCCATGTCCCCTTCTCATTCTTACATTGATAACCTCTTTTCCTTTGATTATCACTGTTAGGGGTGTGTGTATGTGTGTGTGTGTGTGTGTGTGTGTGTGTGTGTGTGTGTGTGTGTATGTATGTGTGTATGTGTGTATGTGTGTATGTGTGTGTGTGTGTGTAAGCATGCATAAATACATAAATGCAACCTGCTGACATTGTTTTTGTTATTTGAATATATATTGTTTCAGGAATGACCACCTTGTATTGGATAACCAACTATGGGCTTCATGCCTAGGAGAAGCTAATTCTCCCTTTCGCAGGAGTCATTATTTGCCTGTAGTTTTCTGTCCAGTGTTGAGACATCATGAAATTTTCTCCCTTTCTTGTTAGCATGTCCATTGTTAGCACCATTGTTCTGGTCTTGTTTATTCAGCTATTTCTAGAACAGACTGTTTCAGAGCTGACTTCCTGGTATTCTGGGTCTTACTCTTCAGGGTCTTCTGTCATGTTCCCCAAGCCGTAGATTAGGAGCTGTGATGGAGTTACATCCATTGAGGCTGAACTCCCCACAATCCATTGATCTCTGTATTGTGTCAAGTTCTTGCTTTTCTGAGGGTCTCCATTTGCTGTGAAGAGAAACATACATAGATCTTTTTTACAGTGTATACTCTGATTATGACTTCCTCTTCCACAGCTTCTCCCAGACCCACCCCATCTCCATACTCACCCAAATCTACACCCTTTCTTGGTCTTTCTCAGAAAACAAACAGGTATCTACAAAAAAGAAAAAAAAAAGTCTTTTTTGTTTGGGGGGAATGTTTGTATTATCCTGATCAGCCAATTGAAAGGAGTTTTTTCATGCCTGGTACTGGGGTTTTTGTGAGCTTGTGGTTCTGGTGGTTTGTTTGTCTGTGGTTCTTGTAGAAAGCATTGTGTTGTGTATAATTTTCTATTTTTTTATACAATCTCTTGTCTGCCTCCTATCTCTTCTTCAGAGTACTGAAATTACAGACACTTTGCTGCTTATCCATCTTGTCCATGGGCTCTGCTGATTCAAACTAAGGTCCTTACTCTTTTATAAACCAAACCACTCATCTCTCCATTCTCTGTTCATCTTTTGACTTGATTATGGCCAAGCAGATTCTCTACTCAGACGTCTGTCTTTTGGGATATACTCATGCTTTCCAATGCAGTACTGTACACTGGATCAAGTGACCATGTGGACACACAGTTACTTCTGGCTTTAAGGCAAGCCATAACAAGGACAAATAACACAGCTTAGCACAAATGTTAACTTAAGTTTTCAAAGAAGTGTAAACAGCAGAGAAAAGTAAGACAGACACTGCAACGTGATATTTACCCCCTCAGGATACTCAGAACGTGCTTGCCAAGTTCTTCCACATAAGCTGTGGCTGTGGAAGATTAATAAAACATCACAACACTTCTTTTCTTGCTCTCAATACAGTGTTTAAGGCCTCACTCATACTGTTCTTTGCTTCTATTTGCCCTGGTACACTGAAGGGCAGGAAGAGTGGGTGTGGCAAAAGTCTGTAGGAGTCCGGCCGTGTTTGTGAGGGCCTCTATGATGGTGGATGTAGCAGCATTGTCCCATTCATTCCCCTCCATTTCTGAGACCTACAATTATGTCTTTAGAATAATATTAGAAGTTCTTTTTTATTTTCTGCCACAGTTTAATAGAAATGGATAAAACAAGCAATAAGTAATAACTAAATGAAGGAAAACCACAATGACAACAAGGCTTTATCATCTGAGGCCCATGGTGAAGTTTTATTTCTTTCTCTTATGGTGGATGCAATATAAAGGCGCTGAAAACAGCATGGGTACCTTCCCTGGGTAAGACCTTAGCTAGATACAACCTGTCTGACTGCCCTTCACTATGTGGCAGAGGTCTACAAACCCATGTTCCAAACTTCAGTGATGGTTAGTCCTTAGCAATTTAGTTCTTATTACCTTTAACTCTATTGAAAAGACTACCTAGGGATGCTATACCTATAAGGAAAAAATTTACAACATAGTTCTCAGATCCCCTGAGGTTTTCATTATTTTTAGTCTATTCTTCTGTAATACATATTTTAATGCAAATCACCTCTTGTAAGCTGGTAGTTAGGGGGATGATGTTAGCATAACCTATGAGACAGGTTGAGCAAAACACAATTTTTCTTATTGGGTAAGTTTCCACAAGTAAAAAATAAAACTTTAGTGATATTTTCAGTAATATTTTAAAGAAAATAGGAAGTCTACTCAAGACTCCATAAATGGCCTCATGAGCCATCAAATGGCCCTCAGTGTGCTACCTTACCTAAAGAAATCTAAAGTGAAGGTTAGGGCCTGCAAAGACATTTCTCCAAACTGAAAAAAATAACAACAATTTTAAAAAAGTAAGCTCCAGTCATATTTCTATTTTGGATATAACTGGCCTGTACGAAGGAGGCTGTTTTAGGCCTACAATGCCAAAATGAAAGCCTTAGTTCAGGGTTCCAGGAGACAGACTCAGATGTGTTCAAATTCTAGGTCAATGCAGATTGAAATCTGCTACTCTGGGCTTAGGATTGTTGTTTGTTTTCTCACTGCCTTGGTCAAAAAGAGGGACATGATTTTGGGTTTAGTGTATGATTTGGCAAAATGTGAAACTCCATCTATCTGCTATGATACGGCAGAAATATCCCTGCCTAATACTGTCCTTGAACATCTGGATGACGCTAAGTGCCACGCACTTTCTCCTGAACATTTTCTACACATTAATTTAGTAAATCCTCGGGACAACAATGAGGTGGGTTCTGCTACCATCTGTTTTATTTTTACAAGTAAGGAAACGGAGGTCCTAACAGAATAAATAAACAGTAGATTAATAATTTGAGAGGACATGATCTGGGCAACTGGGTGGTAGAGGGAGATCCTCTCTCTTAATTTATGTCCAGAGAAGAGAAAACTTGAGAGTCTACTGAGAAACAAAATCTTATTAGAATGATGCTACCATGCAGACTATAGTACACAACCTTCCTGGTAAGAACTTCCTGGTACTTAAACTTTGCCATGTATGTTTATATGTCTAACCAATTTACTTTTCAACTCATTTGGGACACTTTTTCCTCTTTCCAAGCTTTTAATTAAGTCATTAATAGATTTTCTGTTTGAAGCGATTCTGGGTGTGATAGTCTATAGTGTCTGCATAGATTCACGTCACTAACCTGATTATTCTGCTCACTTGGAGTTGGTTACTGGTAACCAGTTTTTACCCTCTCCCTTCCTCTCTCTCCTTTCTTTTCCTAGATTAGATTGCCTATTAAGATTAGTTGTTTACCAAGTCCAGGCCAAGAATGAAGATATGAAGACCTCATGTACCTCTCATGTACATTTTGGAAAGGCTTAGTTGTTTACTCCTCTATTGGTGAAATCATTCCATATAGAAAAATGGGAGCATATGGAATTTTCATGTGGAGAGGCATTGCTTGTGAGCTGTCTACAGCACAGACCCCAGGCACCATCAGAATGCAGCAGGTGGCATTATCCTCAGCTGCCTTTATGTGAATCTGAAGACTAGTGGAAACTATTCTTGCCTTCATAATGAGTTCATAATGCAGCAAAGCAATCTAGGAGCTTACCATGTCACCCCTCACCCTCTTATTGTATTCTGGAGCTCTGGAAGGAGACTTCAGCATTGAGTTAGCATTTTATTTGAAATCTCATAATGAAGAGAGCATGTCTGAAATACTGGAAAATAATACTTGAGAGTTTATAATGGAAGAAAAATCTCATTGCTTTTTATAATTCTTCCTTTTCTTCATTTATAACAAAAACGCTTTTCTGATTCTTGTAATTTTTTTGATGCTTAGTGCTGAAAGTAATAGCCCTTATTTTAGAGCAAAATTGGATTTCAATGCTTTCTATCAGATGCAGATCAGTTTTTAGCAAGTGCAATTTAGTAAGACTGGTGTTTATTTACTAAATTAGGACATTTGGATATGAGATTCTGGACTTTCACATTTTAAATAATTTATATATACTAAAATTTAAAATAAAATATATACATATCAAGGTTCAGTATGTATAGAAGACATACTGATATAGAAAGCTCAGAGAATTCACAGTAGGCATAGTAATCAGCTAAAACAGCCGTTGGTTGATTGATTCTGTAGGTAACAAGTTTTCTCTGACAGATAAGTGTCTTTCTATCCAAATCAAGTGAGACTCAAAGCTTCAGCAAAAATTTGAGAACCCAGTCTATAAATGGAAATCCAATCAGAAGTTTTTGACTGAAAAAGGACATCTTAAATATCTATAGATAAAGTTTGTCATGATCATCAAATTGATTTGTGATTGCAGAAACAGCCTCCACAGAAGCCCAACTAGATAGATAACAGATATGCCCGAGTCTATCATGAAAAGGAATGCAGGACGCTTCTTTTTGCAGGAATCCCACTTTTGGCTTCTGTGAACTGCACTACATAGAAGAAGGTAATGTTTCTGATGGAATCCAGAAACCTGACTCTTGGTTGACCGAGGCTGGAGAAGATTATTCTGCTTGTATGTGAAACCCAAAAGTGTTGTCCCCTAGTGAGGAAAGAAGGCTTCCAGATAGCTGAACCACTACATGAAAAAGACGGCTTGTTGTGAGAGGGCCTGCTACAGTAGCCTTGAGAGCAGCCTTTATCTCCAAGACTTTATCCCATCCTGGTAGTTATACCTTGGTCAGAAGGCGAAGCCTAATGTCTCAGAGGCTGAAATAAGATCCAGCAGGCTGTTGCTTGACTCGCCCTCTGCTACATAAATCCTCCCAGTTTTAAGCTCCTTCTCTCTCTCTTTTCAGATGTGTTTGTGATGTTTTTGTTCTCAACTCAACCCTAAAATATTGATTTTCCTCATAACTCTGTTCTTAGTCTCTTACTGTCTTTGGTCTTCAAATATGCCTGAGGCAATCTTACTCATTTGAATGGCTTTAATGAACATCTCTGGTTCTTGTAAGCACAAAAGCCATATTCAATTGAACAGAGAATCTACCCCTCAGTGTCTAAAGGACAGCCACCTTCAATGTGCAAAAGCAAGCTCTTCCTGTTTTGTCCCATGTCTTCTCAACCTCTAGTCTTCCCAGACACAGAACATGGAACTGATTATCATCAAATGATCCCAATAAAAGATTCAGAAGGAACGTTCCCTGGAATTCCTGCTCCAATGTACTCTCTGCGATGCAACTATTTACGGCATCAAATCATATATCTTGTGTTTTTAAAAAAGATTTCAATGACATTCCTATATCATTGTAATGAAGTCCCCCTCTGTAACATGGTTTGTGTTCTTCCTCCATGATTTAATGGCCTCAAGTCAGATGAGAAGGACCCCTTTGTTGCTTGAGCACAGGGTCCTGTTAAAGCACTGTTAGAACCTAGTGAATGCACCATTAGTGATAATCTTTTTAGGTTGTTGTCAGAAACATTTCATCAGCTGTTCATTGTCTGTAAATAAGCAAAGATTCTGGGTAATGGGGCTATCTGACTCCCTAATTTTAGAAGCTGTTGGAGTCTCCCTTGTTGCTCTGGCTGTCTTGCACACAAAAGCACTACAGTCAAGTGGCCAGTTGGACTACCTTCATGCAATACTAACTGGTATCATACTCAGACACGTTGAGGAAACAACATGACAGTTGCTGCTGATCGTCCCTGATCCTCAATGCACAGCCTCAGCCAGGGCTGCTTGAGACACTTTATAAGGGCTTTTTGCTAGTATAAGTCTCAGTGATTGTTCCCTGACCTTGAACCGTTTCCTCCAAAGCTAGAAGGGGCAGAATTTTCCTCTGTGGTCTCCAGAGGGACTGCTCTGACAGGTGCTAAGAGGCAAGGATCAAATTAGTCTAGAACACAGATCTCATTGTCTGTGACCCACGCTAAGAGGCAAAGCCATGGTGCTGCTTCTTGCGCTATATAAGCCGATTATTCAGGCTCACTTTTGAGTTATCTGGGAGAAGAGGCATACTGTTTCTCCTGGTGTTGTAAAACCAGTCTCTATAAATGGCTTCTTCCAAGTGGTCTTTTCTTGCTTTAATAAGTGTGGCTTTGAGCTAGTAACATGAAGGAAGAAGCAGCAGCAGTTTCAAGGGCAGCAGAATGTCCGTGGTAGGAAGAGTGATGGCTTAGCAGCAGAAGGCAGGCAGAGATATGAAAGGAGGAAGGCAGCCAGATGTTAGGCAACTGGAGAAGAAGCAGAAGGACCCCTTGAGAATGCCCTGGGGAGGAAGAAATAAATGGATGGCAAGCAAAGAAGAGAGCTGAAGCTGAAGAAAGCTAAAAGGAAGGAGCCAGAGATAATACTCCTCAGGCTCTGGTCTCCAAAAGAGTTTCAGAAAGCTGTCAAGTCTTTCTAGCCAAGAGTCTCAGATACCAGGCCAAAAGTTGTAATACTGACTGGTGTTAAGGCCCAAGAAATACCTTAGGTATGGCCCCCATAGACTCATGTGTTTGAATGCTTGACCCATAGGGAGTGGCGCTATTAGGAGATGTAGCCTTGTTGGAGGAAGTGTGTTACTGTGGGGGTGGGCTTTGAGATCTTATATGTTCAAGTTACTCCCAGGGTGGCACACAGTCTCCTTCTGCTGTCTGCGGATCCAGATGTAGAACTCTCAGCTACCTCTTCAGCACCATGTCTGCCTGTGTGCCACCATGCTTCCACCAGTGTTGATAATGGACTAAACCTCTGAAACCGTAAGCCAGTCCCAATTAAATGTTTTCCTTTATAAGAGTTTTCTTGGTCATGATGTCTCTTCACAGCAATAGAAACCCTAACTAAGACAGAGTCTCCAACAAACTCTGCCAAAACCAAGAAGTGATTTCCATAATATCTCCCAAAGGGATATAATAATGGAAATCTGAGAGATGTGTGCATTGGTTAGACCTCTATTACCCGTCCATTAGCTAATATGTACTTGACAAACAGCTGGGCAAGATGGACAAGACAGCCCTTCTGAGAAGACAGAGATGAACACAAAGGCCAATTTGATGCTTTCTAATTTTATTATTATAAAATCACAGTGCCTTTTATGACCTAGAATTAGTAATTGTAATACCAATCAGGAGATACCAATATAGTGATCATATCCACAAAAAGAGTAGGGATGATTTTAAAAGTATCAGTTTATATGAGAAAGCTTTCTTGAACAAAGGAAAAGTCATAGTGCCTCTCTGACCTCTTTCAGCAGAGACAGATTGGTTCACCCAGCTGTGTTGTGCTGACTATCGTCTTTTAACATTGCTTCCCTAATGGCAGCCAGCTTTGGCCAAGGTCACACATTTATCAGAGCATCTTGTTCAACTGACTGGTTGACTTGAGGTTGTCATTGGCTGGGCCACTTGACCCAATTCTTATAGGTGTCTAGTAAAATTAGAAGATGTTCATAGTCTTGGCTGAGGCCTTGCTTGAACACACCAGCAGATGTAGTCTTCCTCTGTCCATCCTGGCTCGCTCTTCTCGCTCAGCAGGCTTAAGTGCTAGGACCACCTTACACTTCATGTACAGCAATCTTCATTTCAGTTTCTGTAACTCAAATCCAACGTTCTAGATGGTCAGTCTGAGAGATCAAATATGGCTTATTCAGTGCCGTGGGGGAGGAAGTAATGTTAGGGATGGAGGTAAGCACTGGAATGTGTGAGAGAAGGAAAGTTTGGCTTTCCCTCAGTGGAAATGTTTAACCCACTTGGATGACCCGTGGGTCCTATGAGAAAAAAGCTCTCCTTTGCCCTCTAATCGTTTACCACTTTTTCATAAGTACTTTATCATTCAAGGCTTTTTCAGATGGGGGGCAGACATCGGTTCTCACTAATTACCACAAAATCTTTACTCTCTGCTTAACGTCTTGGGCATCCCGAGAGTTTGCTGATAAGTTTTAAGTAATAATGATTTAATATTGATAAACAAAATGAAGTTGTTATTGTTTTTTTTTTAAATAGGCTTCTGCCTGTGCATGACTTTAAATTTATCCCTCAGCCTGGCTCTTCCATGTTACAACTTTAAAAAAAAAATCAAATCTGATACTGAGATGTTTTTAAAAACACTTTAAAGTCTGGGTAGATATATAATCCCTGTATTTTCCATATCATATTTTTACTTAGCTGTCTATGCATTTGCACTTAGTAAACCCATTGTGATTCAGAAAGCGAGTGCACAAAAGCCTCGTATGTCCCAAGGGCTGACCAGACTGCTGGAGTTTGAAATATTGTCATTATTGGAAACAAGTCTACCCAGTGTGCTTTTGCTCTTTGTTATGTTTTATTGTGTTTACATGCTTTACAAATTGGCAGTCAATTTAGGAGCTAATTAGACTAATGTTTCTTAATTAGAATACTTGATTAATAACAAAAACTCATATTTATACTCACCATGTAACAGGAAACCTAGAGTGCTACAGTCGTATTTAGTCTGAAAGTGCTTAACAGCAAAATAAAATCTTATGGGATGTGGTCACTCCTGCCAGCCCACTGAGCCTTCCTAGACAATTTATGACCATGGCCCGTTTCTGTTGCCGTTGGAATTGCTTTAGTTGGTCAGTGGCACGGTGAGTTTGCTTCCCACTCACTCGATAGGAGGAGAGAAGCTCAAAGAACCAAGAAACACATCAAAGTAGGAGGGAATAGCTAAACACACCCTAGTTACTTGGGGAAGAGGAGGCAGAGAGTGGCTACAAACATTCAAATGAAAGTCTAGATTGAGAGTGTGCAGATGTAACCGTCAGAGTGGATAGGGAGGCTGGTGAGAAGACTCAATGGAGAGAGGCTGTTGCTGCCGCGCAGCCTGATGACCTCAGTTTGATCTCTGGTGACCACAGGGTGGAAGGAGAGAGCTGACATCTGCAGTTTGTTCTCTTGTCCTCTGATGTCCACACTCATGCAGGATTTGCAGGACACACACACACACACACACACACACACACACACACACACACACTTGTGCACACGCATGTACATGCACATACACACACAAATAAATAAGCAAAAAAAATTTAAGAACGGACATGAACAAGTTTCTCATTCTGTGCGGAACAGGGAGCTGCCAGGAGGGACCAAATTAGAATCTTGTCTCATTTGCACATTTACTGAGTACCCACGCTGCCCTTCTGGCAGGGTGCTGTCCCTGCTGCCTCCTGTAGTCAACACTGGAGACTCTCATGGAAACTGATCATCGCTGGCCGAAGGCTGGTGCTGGCAGAGGAGTAGACGAGAGAAAGCCAGTGCAGTCCTGGTACCGGCGCCTGAGGCAAGCTAAGCCAGTTTTCTCGCTTGGATTTTAGACAATTATTTCAATATATTGGGAATGCGAACGCTCGTATGCTGCTTCCCTGAGTTATGTTTTCCAAACAATCTGCCTAAAAATCTTGGCATTTAAATAAGAGATTGCCTGAAGGAATATAACTCTATGCTCCTGTGGATAGCAGGTTTAGCAAAATTTTCTGTGGGGAATGGAACTTTACTCATCCTCTCAAAAGATCAGTGACATACCCGAACTGTTGTGAATGACCAGACTTCTGTTTTTCTGTATTCATTTATACAATGCAATGAAAACCATACACGTCTCCCCTGTGTACTTCCCCCTGAGGCAGGGCTCCACACAGCTGAGCTATCCCCACTGCATCTCACAGGAAGGAAGGGGAGACCAGGGAGGGGAGGCAATGTGTGGGCGCGTGGTTGGTGGTGTCAAGAGGCCAGGGCCTCTGCCTAGGTTAGGGGCCTGTGGAGCCAGTACAGCTATACATTCATTTATCAGGTTTTTAAATAAAAAAATGCTATTTGAAGGTGAGAAGAAGTGGTAGCTGGCAACAGATTGCTATGAGAATAGGAAGAAGCAAAGTACTAGAGAGGTCCCCAGAAATCCACAAAGATACCTCCACAATAGACTACTGGCTATGGTCGAGAGAAAGCCCCAACTGACCTACTCTGGTGATAGGATGGCCAAACACCCTAATTGTCGTGCTAGAAACCTCATCCAATGACTGAGGGAACGGGATGCAGAGATCCACAGCCAGGACCCAGGTGGAGCTCCAGGAGTCTAATTGGCGAGAAAGAGGAGGGATTGTAGGAGCGAGAATTGTTGAGACCAAGATTGGAAAAAGCACAGGGACAAATAGCCAAACGAATGGAAACACGTGAACTATGAACCAATAGCTGAGGAGCCCCCAACTGGATCAGGCCCTCTGGATAAGTGAGACAGTTGATTAGCTTGAACTGTTTGGGAGGCACCCAGGCAGTGGGACCTGGACCTGTTCTCAGTGCATGAGCTGGTTCTTTGGAACCTGGGGCCTATGCAGGGACACTTAGCTCAGCCTGAGAGGAGGGGACTGGACCTGTCTGGACTGAATCTACCAGGTTGAACTGAATCCCCAGGGGAGTCTTTGCCCTGGAGGAGATGGGAATGGGGGGTGGGCTGAGAGGAAGCGGAGGGGGGGGGTTGGAAGGGGGGAGGACAGGGGAATCCATGGCTGATATGTAAAATTAAATTAAATTATAAAAGAAAAGAAAATATGCCTTATCAGTAATTATTTTATGCACGTAGGGAACACAATTTGGATGTATCCAGTTCTGTCATTTGTTAGATATGATAGAAATCCATGATTTGATACCAATTAACTTAACATATATGTAACCATGTCTCAGCTTCCTGGCTGAGTTCTGCAACAGTGGAACTATATTGATTTATTTACAAGTGAAATTGTTTTTGTAAACACACATAGATTTCATTGGGCTTTGGTGTTTTTGTTGGACAGAGAGAAAAGTCCTTCAACTAAGGAAGACAAAGTTGATTCAGGATTTCAATGTGAGCGATGAAAGCCACAGATCTGTCTTGTATTATTCATATCTAAAATGCAATACCACTTAAACAATAGATCACATAAAATCCAGTGACTATATTGCAAAAAGCACTTTGAAGGGTATCAGAAATCAAGTAACTGAACTATTTTAGTGTAAATAAACTGTCAGAAAGCACAGGCGTGCTGTGCTGGGGGTGGAAGGCACTCTACTTACTGGCAGGCCAAAGCAGCTTCAGGGGTAAAATTTCAGTCTGGTTTTCATGGAAGACAAAACCAGAACAGCACAGGGCATCTCTCTCTCTCTCTCTCTCTCTCTCTCTCTCTCTCTCTCTCTCTCTCTCTCTCTCTCTCCTTCTCTCTCTCTCTCTTCTCTCTCTCTCTCTTCTCTCTCTCCTTCCTTCCCTTCCTCCCTCTCTTTTCTCCTTCTGCCCTTTTCCTCTCCCTCTCTCTTTCCCTCCCTCCCTCTTCCTCTCCCTCTCTCTCTTTCTTCCCTCTCTCCCTCTCCCTGTCTCTCCTTCCCTCGCTCCCTTTCTCTTTCTCTGTGTATGTGTGTATACATGCGTAGGTTCTCTTCTGCTACAACCTCTATTAAAACAAAAGAACACAAATGCCAAACAACTTAAGCTGCATATCTTTAAAAGGCGGAAATTGCTGCATACAATGGGCAAACCCCAAATAAATGATTTAAGCGAAGAAGAAGCAGCTAGCTCTCTCTCATAACGAAGAAGGTTCAATTAGAGAATTTCTCACTCATTTGGACAAATATTTAATGTGTTATTAGAGTCCCAGGATCCTATATTCTCACCCCCTGTCTTCAAGACTTGTAAAGACTAGATCCAGTCTGAGCTATCTTGTTTTCCAGGCTGCCTACTGAATGGCAGGCATCACATCTGAGTTTTAGGCTCTGAGTAAGAAGAGGGAAAGTACAAAAGTGATTTGTCCTTTCTAGCTGAACAAACTTTTCAGAAGTCTCATGCAACACTCACGCATGCGCATCTGTCTTTTATTTTTGGTTGGAACTAAGTCATGTGACTATATCATGTAAGGATGTAGGGTTGATGACAGAGAAACATAATGCTTTTCTGGGTAGCAATTTACACCTCTAAAAATATTTGACAAAAGCTGATAGTCTCTGTTTTAGACAGGGAATAAAGAAATGGACAATGTCTTCACTGACAATTTTACAGATAATTCAGTATGGCTTTTGCAGAAATACATTATTATAAGCAAGAAAAGGACGTGTTGTGCTCATAAAATATTGGCAAATGCTCATTACATTAGCCTAGGTCTCAGGATTTCTACAAGAGAGTAAAGGTTGTAGCTCCAGAGAATTCAATAGGTATTTCATAGCAGGGACCAACCTATTTTTTAAATATGTTAAATTTCTAATTAAGAAACTATAAAAGTATTTTTAAATTAAATTAAATTTTTTATTTGAGTGACTTAAATGATGCATAATATTATTTTTCTTTGACCACCCAACAGACAATGACTACACAAAATGGTTGTTTGTTTCTCTAATAACTTAGTTATGGAAAAAGGCTTTGCAAATATTTAACGTAGACACCAGAACTTATTTTAGGTCTAACACAGATTGATTTGAGCGCCGTTCCTTGAACTGGAAGACCATAGTTATTTCCAAGGTCTCCAGGGGACCTTGTATTCTCATGTTTACCTCTGCCTTTGGGCACCTGCTTCTACCAGTTGGATTTTTATACATCTTGTTCTTTGTCCATACAATATGGATTCTGAGAAAGGGCTTGAATGCTTTTATACTAGTGTGAATGAACTATATCACATACATATGAGCAGATTTTAAGAGTTGATAGTGTTAGGATGAAAAGTCACGTAGCCACCAAACTTCTGAGTATGTTTTCTTGAGAATACCATTCCCATTTATGCTCACACTAATCCTTACCAGCCACAAAACAACCTTGCTGGCTTCTCTGAATTTGAATATTGTGTGATGAGGCTCTCCCTGTCCCTAACCTCCTTGATATACTCATAATGCAATAATGGCACAGTAGGCTCACTGTTATGATCTCATGTGCACACTGTGGCTGCATTTGGTTGTCTCTGGTCTACGGTTTGCTTTTAGGATTGTAACAGTGAAAGCTAGAGAGTTTGGCAAGATGAAATGAAATGATAAATATAAAAAAACCAAAATATTGTGTCTGCAAAATCTGTGAATGGCAGTCTTTAATAATGGTTAGGCATTATCTTTACACAATCTTCAACTGATATATTTTTTCTCATTGAGAAAAATACTCCTCTGGAGCAGAATGGTTTTAATGTAAATACAGAAGCATCCAGAATAGGAATTTAGGGGATGAGGTTAAGATAAGGATAGGCAATCAGGTACTTCTTGGAGGTAGGTCAGTTCTTGTAATTGCGAAGTGGAAGGCTGAGACTGGTCATGCAAGAGTCAAGCAGGTGAGTGCTGAGTGCCTAACAGTGGTCAATGAATCTTACAGAAGAAAGATGGCATCTTTTCTTCTCAGATGTCAAACCCTCGCTGAGCTGACTGGAAATAGTTTACACTGAGTTTCACAGCCTAACTGAACAGTGAAACTGTGGGCACACCCCATATCCTGTATCCATCTATCTTTTTGTTCTTCACCTTATTGTCTTCATTATTTTTTTCTTATCCAGACCTTCTTTTCTCTCTTTATAAATTGTAAATCTGTTTAAATCTTTTATTTTAATTGATCATGATTGGAGAACTGTAGTAATTACCTGTTCCTTAGAAACTATTACTTGCATTGGATAGATGATCATTTTCAGCTTTAAGAGCAGACAATGTATATCTGGACCTTCGTATTTTGTTGTCCTCAATGGATTTTCATTTTAAGAATACCATCCTTTGTAAATTATGCATAAAAGCCTGGATATTTTGCCCACCAGGCCATCTATGTTTACCTCTATATAACTTTTGAAGTTACTTAACGACCACCCCTCGAAGATTTACTGTATGCCAGACACTGCCACAGATGCCTTCGATTAAATAAGACTTGGTTTCCTCCCTCAAGGAACACGTAGTACATCTGAAGAGGCAGCCCATAAAATTCACAAGATACAATGGATATAATGGTCTAAAACATATACAAACTCCCTGTGGCCTGTTCTCTTAAAGGGTTTGAAAGGTACATGCTCAGGCACAGGTAAGCGGTATAAGTAAATTGCCCCTGATTTCTGAGTAGCTGTCTAAATTCTAGTGAAAGACATCTCATAATGTTTTTCAGGAGAAAGACAGCAGTAAAATCATTGGTGATACTTCTCTGAATCCCATTAAAAAGCAATATTTTCTATGTTTTGAAGATTACTATAGTGCATTTTTTGTCCCATATTCTAGATTCACTATATGGCACTCATTCAAAATAGAGTAGTATCACTTTGATACTTTCTAAATCTTCAAGGGGTGGTCGTTAAGTAACTTGAAAAGTTATATAGAGGTAAACATAGATGGCCTGGTGGGCAAAATATCCAGGCTTTTATGCATAATTAACAAAGAAGCAAAGTACTCCTTCCCTGATAATGATGACTAATGTTTCATTTAAAATGTCATTTCAGATGTAAGAGTCAAATTCCTGGACTCAAAGAGGCAAAGGTAACAGGACTTTCTGTAAAAGCACATGAGTGCAGAAAAATGAGAATCCCCTCTTTTTTTTTTTTTCCTATGAAGGAGGAGACAATTTCTTGGGTTTCTCACTGGTAGCCTGGCAAGAGAAATAGATTATATGGCCTTGAGAGGTCCTTAGTCCTTCCCCAGAAGAATAAAGCACCCTTTATTATTGTAACCTTGGGAACTTGTGAAAGAAGGTGACCTCCTTTACCCTCAAGAATAACCCATCCCTGTACTTGAAATATTTACATATCCTGTAACCTCAGCTAAGATCACATGTTAGTGTGGAGAAAGCATGTAAGGATTGAAAAAGGTTTCATATTATTTTTATAACTATTTGCATTTTAACTTATTCAGAAATATCAGTTTCCTTCTATGTGGAAAAGCAGATGCAAGAGCAGAATATAGGGGGGAAAGTCATTGTTCATGTATGACCTGCAGGGTCTCCGAAACTGTGCTTCTCTGACTTGTTGACAAAAGCAGCTTCCCAGAGCCTGTGAACAACTTTGAGCATAAGAAAAGAGGAGGTAAAGTGGGGATGTGATGTGTAGCAAGCAGAGGACTACGAGCATTTGCCATGTTGATAATAATGGGGGTGGTGAGGTAAAATGGCCTGTAGAAGAGAATACTGACTTGACAGGATGGGAAATGACTGAGAAATTGGACACCCATGTCGTAGAAGAGAGCTAGGTCGATGAAAATGCTTGAAATTAATAGACCTCTTAGTTTTTTTTTTAATTTCTAGTCTTTAATGTATGTGTTTAAACCAATAATATGTTTGTGTTTCAAGTGTTTAAAAGGCTCATAAAGACACAGCATAAAATGTTCCTTCCATCACTGTTCTCAGCCACTTAACCACAATCCCAGAAACAGCTGATGTCACGAGTTCTTGTGTATTCTTCCAGATATATTTTAAGCATGTAATATGTCTACGATTGTTCTCTTTCTTTAACTATATGGAGGAGTTCTCAAGCCTGTGTTAACATGTTTATCATTAAGCCAACTGACAATGCCACGCTTTCCCTGTGCAGGTAGCTCAGACCATCAGAGTTGGTCAAAATGTCGATGTCCTTTTCTGACAGATGGAAAGGAAAATAGATCAATGCATGCAGTTGCTCAGATAAAGGTCATTACTGTTATTTGTGTTGTATAAATGTTCCACAATTGTCCCCATCTCAAATTACTGGTCATACATTAAAATAATGGAGGCATACTGAATAAGAGGGTAAAAATTCAGTAGTCATACGATCTCAGTAAAGAATATCCCTTAGAGATACGTTAGTTTTACAGTTTTTTACATAGAGTTATTGAATTATTGGATGATATTCAATTTTGAACTTTCAGGAAGTTATTTTCAAAGTTGAGTTGAAAAGTAAACAAGTAGCCTTTAACTATTGATTTCTTATTACTAAGTCTATGGCATATCCTGTCCATCATTTACATTATAATGCGTCAAGGTGAAAAACTGCTTATTTATCTGTTTAATGCTTAGAATATAATACTCTATAGATATGTGCTGAACAAATGAATTCTCTTATAAATAAATCACCCAGCTCATCAATTATTGGTTTAATTCTCATATCTCACAACAGTAGCTATTTCCATTTGAGCTCTGATTAAAATAAAGAGCTGTCATAATAATTCAGGTCTTAGAATTGTTGTCTCAACAGTGCATGACTCTGAGGTGGCAGTCTTAGGTGGGTTTTGTTAGGCTAAAGTTTAATGCGAACAAGTTATGAGCCTGAAGATTTTTTCTACTTTTAATTGCCCTACCTTCATTTTACAAAACAAACATCTACATATCTAGAAAAGAAAAAAAAATGAAACAAGAGATTCACCAATTTAAGCCATTATAAGACACAATGCTTTAGCTCCATAGAGGCGGCAAAATAAACCATCTCCAATGTGCTTGTATTACAGAGTTTAAGATGTATTAATTAATTGAACTTAAACAACGAGTCAATAGGCATAGCTCACATACTAAGCAAACAATGTGAGCATTTACAAATTAAAACAAGCTTCTGAAGAATTGTTCCTTAAGCACTATGGTTTCTGGATTAGGGAAAAGAGAACAACGTGCCTTGCTTTGTTATCAGGAGACTTTTATATTTGACATTATGAAGCAAGAGAAGCAAATGGCTTAAAAGGGTGAAAAGCCAATTTACCATGATGGATGACATTTGGAAGCTGATGTTATCATTTGCAATTTAAAATTCAGAAGTGATAAAGCACAATCAAAGGGTCTTATTGAAATGTATACATTTATCTGGGAAAAACTAGACAGAGGGCTTTGAATTTCAAAGTTTATTCCTGCCCATTGCCACTCATATTTTATCAGATGTTTCTACATTCTGCACACACACAAAATATATGTCCACTTTAAAAATATAAACAAGATTGCACACCTCTAGCCCACTCAAACAAAAGAGAGAGGGGGCCCAAATTAACAGAATCAGAAGCAAACAGGAAGCATTACAAAAGATACCAAAAAGAAATCAGAATACTGTAATGAATTCTCTAAAAACATGTATTCCATTATGGTGGAAAATCTGAAAGAAGTAGATGACTTTCTAGATTCAGCCAAGCCACCAAAATTAAACCAAGAAAATATCAACACCTAAAGAGACCCATAATAAATTGAAATAGTAATTAATATAAAGTCTTCTAGCTAAAAAAAAAAAATCAGGACCAAATGGATTGACAACAGAATTCTACCACTTTCAAAGAAGATCTACAGCCAGTCCTTCTTCTTTAACTATTCAAGAGAAAGGAAGGAAGGAAGGAAGGAAGGAAGGAAGGAAGGAAGGAAGGAAGGAAGGAAGGAAGGAAGGAAGGAAGGAAAGAAGGAAAGAAGGGGGAGGAAGGGGAAGAGAGAGGAGGGGAAAAGGAGGGAGGGAGGGAGAGAAGTACTCCAAAGCTCTTTCTATGAAGCCAGTATCACTGTAATACCAAAACAAGGTAAAGATACACAGAAAAGAAAACTACAGGCCAATATCCTTGATGAATATAGATTTTAAAATCCTCAAGAAAATACTTGCAAACAGAATACAGACATACGTAAAAAAGATTTACACCATGACCAAATTGGCTTTATCCCTAAAATGCAGGGATGGTTCAACATACACCAGTCAATAAACTCAATTAACCACAAAATGGACTTAAAAACAAAAATCACATGATCATTCCAATAGATATCAAAAAATCCTTTGGGGGGAAAAACCCAATGTCTTCATGATAACAGTACTAGAGAAAGTGAGACTAGAGGGAACATGCTTCAACATAATAAAAGCTATAAATGAGAAACCCACAGCTAACATCATCCTACAGAAAAACTTGAAGCAATTCCCCTGAAGTCAGGAATGAGACAGAAAAATCTAATAATCTCACTCATTTCCAATACTGAGCTCAAAGCACTAGCTAGAGCAATATAGTAAGAGAAGATTAAAAGGATATAAAGAAGGAGGAAGAAATCACACTATCCTTCTTTTCAGATGACATAACTATACATTAGAGATCCCCAAAATTCTACCAGAAAACATCTAGAAATGATGAACAATTTTAGCAACATGGAAGGATAAAATATCAGCTATCAAAAATCAATAGGTTTTCTATACACCAACAACAAACATACAGAGGAGGACCTGGATACACTTTCTTTATTCAGTGTCCTCAAAGAAAATAAAATCTCTAGGAATAAAGTTAAGCAAGGAAGTGAATGACATCTACAATGAAACTTTAAATTTCTAAGGAAATGGAGAAAAATACTAGAAAATGGAATGGCATCCCATGCTTAATGTTGATAGAATTAATATTGTGAAAATAACTATTTTACTGAAAGCTATTTATAGATTCAATGCAATCCCGATAAAATCCCCATCTCATTCTTCACAAAATAGAAGAAAAAACTATTCTAGTATTCATATAGAAACACAAAAGGTTCCAGATTCAACAAACAATCCTGGGAGAAAGAAACAATGTTGGAGGGATTGCCATTCTAGACCTTAAGCTATATTGGGTAGAGTAACAACAAAGTGAGTAAGATAACAAGGATGTCTGAAACAGTTCTAAGGAATCACACTATGAACTAACTACCTAAAAACACCTATAATGTATGTACATCTATTAATATACATATTATATGTATATATGCTATAGATACAGTATACATAGAGTAAATGAAATATGTATATTAATATACATATATTAAATGATAATTTCCTAACAGGGTGACAGTGTTCTCACTAAGAGTCAAAGACCATCTAATAAGAACTCAAACAACAGGCATGAGAATTCTTTTAAGTTGTTGGTTAGGATGGTTCAAGAAAGTATCAAAGCCATTTTCTGACCTTTTTACCATGGTTGAGATTTCTTGAGCATGCGTCATGTGATTCTCTCTGTTGGTCCTTTGTTTGCTTTATTTCTAATTAAAAATTGAGCAAAGGGGAAGAGGGGAGAAGTTGACCAATGGGCACTAAGTGCTAATGTGCTATTGCCTAGTTGAATAACTTTTTAAAGTATTGTACCCAAAAAAGCTAGGCAAAAGTATATTTGATATTGTCACCATGAAATAGTGATAGAGATAGGTAAGTTTACTCTGATGTGACCATTACATAACATGTACACTTATTTAAATACAAGGTACTGTCCATTAATATACATAATTTTGCTTTAACCCATCACCTAAAAATCAAAATAACATCAAAAAATAAATAAAAAGCAGAACATCAGAAAGCCTTGTTCTCCTGTTGTCCTCCATCCCTTCTGGCTCTTATAATGTGTCTGCCTCCTCTTCTTGTGGGCTCCCTGAAAAGGGAGAGATTTTATGGAGACATCATGTCTGGCTGTGGGTCTCTGCATTTGTTTCCATCTGCTGCAGGAGGAAATTTCCTGATGATGGCTGAGCGAGGTACTGATCAATGAGTATGGCAGAATGTCATTAGAAATCCTTTAATTGCTGTGTTGTTTTTGGTTTTGTTTTTTAGTCCCCTAGGTCCCTGGGGATATAGTCTCAGGTTCTTGGTCACCTAAGCAGTATTGGTTATGAGTTCCATTTCGTGGAGTGGGCCTTAAGTCAAATTAGATATTGTTTGGTTACTCCCACAAATTTCATGCCACCTTTGCTCTAGCATATCTTGCAGGCAGAACACCAGTGTAAACCAGAGGTTTTGTAGCTGGATTGGTGTTTATGTTTCTCTTATTGTAGCCTTCAGAGTACCTTTCAAAACCAAAGAGACTAGAACATAGAGGTGAACGTTCTATGTAGGCAGAAGCTCGGCCTTCCCATGTTCAATGAATTGTGTAGATGTTGTCTTCAGCCATGGGGCACCACTGTCAATTTTTGGAGGGCAATGTATTATCTTGGCAACATCCTGGGTTGTTTGGGAATTTCCATGGGACCCCTTTTGTCAACAACACAGTGGATGTAACCCAATATCAGTACTAGAAACTTTGTTTGGTGACAAGAGATGGCTCACTTGGGACTCCAACTCCCCCATTATTTGGTGACTTCATTAGGATCATTTTTATATTTTTTAAAGAAGTTTCCACTGCACTAGATTTCTATACCACCTCTCAAATGCTCCTCTATTCTAGCTGTCTCTACCCACATTCCAGTCCCCTCCACTCCAATCCACCTATAAAATCTATTTTCCCCTTCCACAGAGATCCGTGTGACCCCCTAGTCCAGTGTTTCTCAACCTTCCTAATGCTGAGGCCTTTTAATACAGTTCTCATGTTATGGTGATTCCCCCAACCATAAAATTATTTTTGTTGCTTCTTCATAACTGCAATTTTGCTCTTGTTAATGTGGTGGTTTTAAAAGGTATGGCTCCGTTAGATTTATGTGCTTGAATGCTTGGCCCATAGGGAATGGTACTATAAGGTGTGGCCTTGTTGGAGTAGGTGTGGCCTTGTTGGAGGAAGCGTGCCCCTGTAGGGGTGGGCTTTGAGGTCTAATATGCTCAAGCTAGGCCTAGTGTTGCAGTCTCTTGCTGACTGTGGTTCACGATGTAGCACTCTCAGGTCCTTCTCCAGCACCATGCCTGTCTGCATGCTGTCATGCTTCTTGCCCTGATGATAATGGGCTAAACTTCTGAAATTGTAAGCCAGCCCTAATGAAATGTTTTCCCCTATAAGAGTTGCCATTGTCATGATGTCTCTTCACAGCAATAAATCCTAACAAGACAATTATGAATAACAATGTAAATATTTTTGGAGATAGAAGTTTGACAAAGGGATAGGAATGCACAGCTTGAGAACCACTGCCTTATTTCCTTCCTCTGTACCTAACCTCTCAAGGTCTATGAATTATTGTTTGTCATTTGCTTAATGACTAATGTCCACATATAAGTGAATACATACGGTATTTATCTTCATGGGTGTGGGTTACCTCATTCAGGATGATTTTTTTCCTAGTCCCATCCATTTGACTGCAAATTTCATGATGTCATTTGAACAGCCGAGTAATACTCCACTGTGTAAATGGACCACACTTCCTTTATTCATTCTTTTGTTGAGGGACATCTAAGTTGTTCCGATTTCTGGCTATGGTGAATAGAGCAGCACGAACTCTCAGAGACTGAAGCAGCAAGGACAGGGACTGCACACTGCACCAGGTCTTCTGTGTATATATTATGGCTTTCAGCTTAGTGTTTTTAATGGGGCTCCTGAGTGTGTGAACAAGTTGGTCTCTGATTCTTATTCTTTCTCTTAGGCTCTTTTCCTTCTGTTTGTTTGCCTTGTCTAACATCAATGTGATGCTTTTTGTTTTACATTATTATACTTGTTTTGTTTTGTTGTTATCTATTAGAAGCCTGTTCTTTTCTAATGGAAGATAGAAAGAGCGGATCTGGATGGGAGGGAAGGTGGAGAGGAACTAGGAGGAGCAGAGAGAGATAAAACTAATCAGTATATATTATGAGAGAAGAATCTATTTTCAATAAAAGGGGAAAATAAAATTTTAAAAGTATAACATTAATCACATGAAAATATGCTCAGTATATACTGGGGATTCTGCTGTGGGTCAGTAAGTATCTCATGCTATGTGGTTATACATAAGTCTTCTGGAAAGAGACCCTATCTGGTGATGCCAAGAGATATTTTCAGTAAAATCTTATCAGAATATACCCGGTTTTATTTCTTCATAAATAAACTCTTTGCCTACTTCTGATAATTCTCTTTGCTTTTTGTGAAGGAATCTAGGACTGTTCGGGGAAACAGAATAGGCATCAGCTATTGGGGGATTTATTAAGGCAACTCCATGTAGTTAAAAGGGAGGTTTATTTTGGGGTAACTTACAAGTAAGGGGATAGATTACAGGATCTGGGAGAGGTGAAGTGCAGTCTCTGGAGAACTCTGCTTGGTCTACCATTCAGCATCCAGGATCACCAGGAACCAAGAGAGCCGGTACATCCAGATCTTGGGTTTTAAGGGCTCCTGTCTCTGCCCCGCTTCAGGGGAGGTCATAGGCATGACAGTTACCTGAAGCCTCACTGGGGGGTAGTACTTCCAGGTCAAAGCTGGAGCAGCTACCCACTACAATCAGCAGTGTTGGGTTTATGACTTTTTTGGTCTGGATTTGACAAATTGACAATTCTAGTCTTTTGTGAAAGATTGGATTCCACTGTGCTCTTTGTTCAGCTTTCTTGTAGTTACTCTCAGATGAACAGAGCAAAATATTCTCTTTCTTCCTTCTTTACAAATGTTGCAAGAAAAAGCACCCAGTGATTTGTACGATTGGCAACTGCAACCATTGCTCTGGGCAGATTGAAAAAAAAATATGAAGAAAGAAAAAAAATCCTCTTGTTCTCCTTAACATAATCCAGAAGTGGTTGTTCACCTGCCTTATGATCAGGGCATGGATTTCTCTGCTACTCTGTGATCTAATTCAGAACAGAAACAGCTGCTGTATTTCAATTGATTTATAAAAAATAACTGATTGCAGTAGACACCATCTGACATCCATGGAATCATCAACAAGCAGTGACCAGTCTACTCAGTTGAAACCATTTCACCTCAATGTACAGATACATTCCTTCCTTCCTTCCTTTTCAGAAACTATCATCATTCCCTATTGGGCAGTAATTGTCAACAGTCATTTAGCAAACACATGGATGTGGCCAATGTTTAAATTCCTCTGACTAGTCACTGAAAAATAATCCTGTGCAAGAGACTAGCTATCTTTTAAAAAATGTTCCTCTTCTGTGGCTCTGGTAGATAAGGACTTTTGAAGACCTCATGAACATTCTCAGGAGAGTCTTGTAGAATTTCCCAACCCACAGACTAGCTCTTACTCTATTGGTTTCCAATGACAGGCTTTTGCCTTGAAACTTCTAGAAATGATTGATACAGGAAGCTACAAGACTGAATAGTAAGCAACATGAGGCTGAATCTTCTTTAAAATTTGTTGAAGAAATTGGAGCTCATTTATAGAGGCACATATGAACATTAAACTATCAGATGGGGGACTTGAGGGTACAGTTCAGTTGACAGAGTGTTTACATAGTGTCCTACTTAGGATTTCTATTGCTAGGAAGAGACACTATGAGCACAGCAGCTCTCATAAAGAAAAACATCTAATTGTGGTGGCTTGCTTACAGTTCAGAGCTTTATTCCATTATTGTCATGGCGGGAAGCAAGGCAGCATATAGGCAAACATGGTGCTGGAGCTGAAAGTCCTTACATCTTGATCCTAAGGCAACAAGAAGTGAACTGTCTCACTGAGCACGGCTTGAGAATATATGAGACATCAAAGCCCACCTCCACAGTGGAACACTTTTTCCAACAAGACTACACTTACTCCAGCAAGGCTACACTTTCTAATTGTGCTACTCCCTTGTGGGCCATTTTCTCTCAAACCACCACACCTAGCATGTGCAAAATCCTGGGTTCAATCCCTAGGACCACATAAAACAGAGCATAGTGGTAAATACCAGTAATTCTAGCATTGGTGAGGCAGAGACAGGATGATCAAGAAACTCAAGGTAATCCTTAGCACATGACAAGTTACAGCTCAGGTTGGACTATATGAAGCATGGTCATCTATTTTTCATCTATCTATCTATCTATCTATCTATCTATCTATCTATCTATCTATTCTCTATAATCAATCAATCTATCTTCTATTTCTCTATAATCTATCAATCTATTTATCTATCTTTCATCTATCTATCTTCTATTTCTCTATAATCTGTCAGTCTATCTTCTACTTCTCTATACTCTATCTATCTATCTATCTATCTATCTATCTATCTATCTATC
>CABHPR010154638.1:0-25567 GCA_902168415.1 Peromyscus melanophrys | reverse complement strand
TTTGACTCATTGGGGGAGAGGCATGTGGCTTGTGGAAGTCACTGGCGACCTGAGTCACACAGACTGGCGCTGGCTTTTCTGCTCATTGCTGGGCAACCATGGCCAGTGTGAGCTTCAGTCCCCCTGTGGGAGGAAGAGGGTGGTGGTGTTCCCATCACAGGGCATACTGAAGACCGGTATCGTCGGTGAGGGGGCTGCAACAGTGGCCCTTCACAAAGGAGCAAGGCTGACGTGGTTACCACCATGCTGAGAGTTGTGGGGCGAATGGGCTCTCATGCATGCGTGCACGACTCAGTAAACACTTTGCCTGCAGGAGATTCAATA
Source organism: Peromyscus melanophrys (assembly GCA_902168415.1). Classification (NCBI taxonomy): domain Eukaryota; kingdom Metazoa; phylum Chordata; class Mammalia; order Rodentia; family Cricetidae; genus Peromyscus; species Peromyscus melanophrys. The sequence continues at coordinate 25,243 of CABHPR010154638.1, read as the reverse complement.
AGACGCCAGGCGACAGGCCCTTAGATGGAACGTAATACCTTCAGAGGACATTGTTCCCAGGGAAAATCTGATTCCACCTCTGTTATTAACATGAATCATTGTGAGTCTGGCTGCTCATGGTCAAGCCAACGTCAGGGCAGACATTAACTGACCATGGTATCTGCCACCTGTCCCCCTCCCCAAGCTGTGTCTAATCTGGAAGCCCCCTTCCCACCCTCATTGGGCTTTCAAACCCCCTCTTAATGGTAAGTGGTTGCATATGCTCACGTTCATTGCCTGTCCTGGAGACTTACTTTTTCTATCTCTATAATGGGGCCATGGCAGAGGATTAGAGGTGGCTCCCCATAGACCTCCAGCATATGTCCTCCTGCCATGGGCTGGTTGGAAGGCTCTACCTGTCTTTAACCATCCTAGGCATCCTTGGAGACAGGCTTCAGAACCCCATTTTATAGATGAGGACAGTGAGGCCCATACAGGCTGAAATCCAGCCGGGTTACACAGCCAGCATGTGGCAGAGCTGGCCCGAACCCTCAACTTCTGTCACCCCCACCCCCAGCTTTATTCAGAACTCTACTGCTGCCTGAACCCATTTCTCCACACTCCGCCTGGGGGCCACAAGTTCGCTTGGCAGTTTCAGGCAGTGGAGTAGGTCAGAGTTCCCTAGGCTCTTGGTGTGCATACTCAGAAACCTCCTGGCTATGGCCAGCTGGGCATACCTTTGAGTCTGTAGCCCCTCCCCTTCCTGTGTCCTCCTGGGCTGTGACAGCCAGTACTGAGCAGTGGTAGCAGAAGCATGGTGGGAAAGCCAACAGGCTGAGAAGGCTACTCTTCTGCTTGGGATGAGGCAGGGGCCACCAGCCACTCGGTGACCTTGGACATGTCCCCTCCCTCTAGAATCCTTTGTCTCTCTCTGCTTTCAAAATGACTGGGCAGGCAGCAGTTTGGAAGGCAGGCAGGCGTTGACTTCTCTGTTGCCATCTTTGAGGAGCTCCAGCCCATTGCCTGCTGGGGCTGATGAAGTGGCCAGTGGCTGGTTTTGGTATTTATCCTGGCTGAGCTGGCCCAGCTCTGGGTAGCAATGGGACAGGCCTTGCTGTGGTCCCAGCCCTGGAGGTTTATGCTGGTCACGAGAGACTCAGAGTGTCTATCCATGGAGTAAATGGGAATGATGAGCCCAAGGGTGTCCACTGCGTGCTGGGTGTCTCACAGGCCACAGTGCTGGTCATTTTGTGGCTCTAGGAGTGAGGACCATGAGACCTACCAGAAAAAGGTGCTTGGGGACCCTGCTGACAAGTGATAGATCCTAGAGTCCTCTAGATAGGGGTCTAGAGAGGGGGTTATGGTGGGGATGTTGCAGCCTTTGGGTCTAGTGTTGGGTACAAATGGCTCAGTGGCACCAGGGTGTCAACATCTCGGTGTCTGAGTGAATGAAGACCCGAGCCTGGCTCGATGCCGAGTGGCCTTGGGTGAGGCCCTTCCCTTGCTGAGAGTCTCCTTGTGTGTCTGTGTAACGGGGCCGTGGGAGCTTCGGGATGGAGTGAGAGTCCCAGGGTCAGCTCTGGGCGAGCTGCTCAGTACCATGCATCACCATACACGTCATGACATGGCTGGTAGAGGCAGCAGGGCCTGCAGCAGCCGGGCAGCTGGGCACTGGTCTATGGTGATGGGCTCAGGAGCCCAGGGGATGCAAGTGGGAAGTGTGTTACTCCAGGTTAAGAGAGGGCCTAGTGTGCGCATGTGTGTGTGCATGCTTGTGTGTGTGTGCATATGTATGGTGTATGCTGGGACACTGTACATGTAGGGAGGGAAAGTACTAGCCTTAGTACTGTAAAAGACCCTGCTCCCATCACTGCGGCCCCTACCTCGGGCAGCTAGTCTGGCCCTGTCTCTGGATTGGATTCCTCTCAGTTCTGCTGTGTCAGACAGGACCCCAGGCTGCCCCATAAAGCCTTCTTGGATCTCTCAGGGTGTATGTGGGGATGTCCCCTCCTCACCATACCTGAACCTTTTCTACCCATGGTGTAGAGGGTCTGGGACTGGGCTTTTGTCGGTCTTTACCCTTCACACTCCATGTAACAACTGGCCGTGTCCCCTATCCCTTCCCCTAGAGCAGAGACAGGGGCTCAAGCTGTGTTGTTTCTGACAGCACCTTGCCTGGATATGCTATCCCCTCCCAAGCCCTCCTTTCTTGTGTAGGCCTGGGGCTCCTGATCATGGAGCTAGTTGTCCTTCACAGATGCCTGGAGGAGGAAGCCATCTCCCTCCCTCCCTCTCTCCCCCTCTCCCTCCCTCTCTCCCTCTCTCCCTCTGTCTTCCCGGCTCAGCTGTGGGGTCTTCTGGTCTCCACAATGGGCTCAGCATAGTGTAATGGCCTGGATTTGAGGTGTCTGCGATTTGCTTGGATTGACTCCCTGCCCTGCTCTATATTCTGCCCTAAAGCCCAGACACCCCCTCTCCCTCCATGCATCCCCACATGGTCCCTGTTCCATGTTGTCTCTGCTAATCTCTCCCCCTTCTTCATGAACTCTGCCAGTCCCATACAGCCCAGCTTCCCCAGACCCCAGAGAGCAGGGTCTGTGTCTGCTGTCCAGCTAAGCCTGGGGTTAATGTTGGGTCAGCATTTGGTCTCCATGTTCGTGTCCCTGCTGCCCTCGTGGCTTTGGTACCTTGTGTGTGTGTGTGTGTGTGTGTGTGTGTGTGTGTGTGTATGTGTGTAGTGTGCTAACTCTGTGTCCTTTAGCTGGGGGTGGGGTGAGATGGAGGCCTCGGAGGAATGTGTTCACCCAAGGTTACCTGTTGAATAAGGTGGAACCTCTTACATATAATTATATGTTATTTGTCATAAGCAGGCTGCTTAGTTAGAGCCCAGCACTGTGGACCGCTGCCTGGCTCAGCTCCATCTGGGTAGGAGGAGCTCCCTAAAGGGAGCTGTCCCCACCTCCTCCAGCCCTGGCCTAATGGGACAGTCCAGACGGTGGCAGGCACTGCCGGGAGATGCAACACATGCCTGGGAAATTGTCCGTTTCCTCCATCTGGTGTGGAGAAAGTTGTTTTTCTCAGAAATAAAAGTCAGAGTCAAGTACCATCCCCCAAGATGCAACTGGAGGCCAGAGCAGAAACTGTGCTCCAACTGGCCACCAGGGTCCCAACAGCCTGGCCCGGCCAGGGATCTCCTGGAACTTCTGGGCAGCCTCAGGCTCTGTCTGGAGAGTTCTGTGTGATGAGAGCTGCAGGGGTAGAGGCTGCCTGTGATGGTGTCCTGGGGCGCTGGTAAAGCTTAACTGCAGGAAGGGATCATTCCACCTGGGTCTTGCCATATGAATAGGAGTTTCCAGAACGGTTGAAGGAGTGTGATCCTGGTAGAGGGGACAGTGGAGATCTGTGGGCTTGGGACAGTGAGGCAGGGACTGGAGAGCAGGGTGTGGCCAGGCAAAGGCCTGACTGTGCAACACTGGGGGTGTGGTGGGGCCAGGGCAGGTGACCAGCAGGGATGGGCCATGGGCACACTCACTTTCTCCCCGCTTTTCTTCTTCTTTCTTTAAAGTATTAATTTATTATATGTGTGTGTGTGTGTGTGTGTGTGTGTGTGTGTGTGTGTGTGTGTGTGTGCATATGCCATGGCATGTGTGTGGAGGGGTTCTGTGGAGAGAGAGAGCCTGCGACTGGCCAAGAGGTTCCTGTAGCGACACTGTTTGGTAGTGTCTGTTGTTCACCCAATGAGAGTTGGAGCTTGCTGGCTCTGAATGGAGAAGTGGCCCAGGGTCCAGTCATACCCCATGGCCACCAAGCAAGTCCAGGCACTCAAGGTGTCTACAGAGCCCCTGGTCAAATGTAAGAGGCACCCATGTCTCAACCCTTCAGCAGCAGAGTGCTGGAAGAGCCGAGAAGAGGAATTCTGGGACCACAGTCACAAAATCATGAGATCAGCTTGTCCCAACTTGGGAGCCCACCAGAGCCTCACAACGTGAAAAAGAAAGAGGCCTAGGGTGAAGATGCTATGGGGGACCACCCAGCTCAGAGGTGAGGTTGACAGGAGGTGACAAGGGAGACACCCATGAACATGACATGGACTGGCTGGCGACCTAAAGGTGATTGAATTCTAGTTTGCTCTTATATTCTGCCTGGGGCCTCCAAGCTGACTTTGACCTGCCATCTCCCTCAGGCTGTTAGGATCCTGTTGGGAGACAAATGGCCTGTTTGTTTCCCTCAGAGAGGAATCAATAGTCTTTTTAATCAGCCAGAATGTCTTTCTGCTAATCTCCCTGCAAGCTGCTGTAGCACCGTGATCTGCCAGGTGGAGCTGTGTGGTACGGGGCAGACACCTAGACCTCTCTGGGCTCCGTGTCCTTCTGGGGCAGAAGCCCCTCTGGGGATGAAGCTGCAGTGGGTGCCTAGACCTACCCTGATCACTGCCAGCTGCTGGTGGTGATGGGGCCTGACTCAGGTCTGTTCTCTGCAGGGTACAAGTGCAGTGACCCTGGGGCTGAGTCACCCTTTTCCTGGGTGTCAGTTTTCTGATCCATACAATTGAGAGCTGGAGGTTGCTGTCAGGCTGATTTTGTCCCCAGGGGACATTTGACAATGTCTAGAGGCAAAGCTCCTCCCATGACTAGGACAGCCCATTCAGAGAACTACCTGTCCCAAAGTCACTGGGGCTGAGGGTAGGAACCCCAGGTCTGGGGGAAGGACAGGACCAGTGTGAGCTGGGTCTGGGAGAGCCTGAGAGTGGGTCTCATGCAGGTGGGGGATGAAGCTGAGTCCTGAGCAAAGGGTTTCCTATGCCACTCAGGTCTCTTTCACTGCTGGAACTGACATTGCCTTCAGTGTCCTGTGTCCAGCACCTTCCAGGAACCCACCTGTCCATCTGTCCTCTGTCCACACATCTAATCATTAATTCATCATCTGTCCATTTAACCACTCACCCACCTACTCATCCACACACCCACCCACCCATCTATCAACCATCTACCTACCCATCTATCATGATTCATATACCCACTCTCTTACCTACCCATTTGCCCACCCACTTATCTTCCTGTCCACCCACGATCCCACCTACGCATTCTTCCATTCACCCACCCATCTTCCATCAATTCACCTACTCATCCAACCACAGGTCCATCCATCCGTCCACCCACCCACTCATCCATTCACTTATCCATCCATCCACCCACCCACTCATCCATTAACTTATCCATCCATCCATCCATCCATCCATCCATCCATCCATCCACCCACCCACCCATCCATCCATCCATCCATCCATCCATCCATCCATCCATCCATCCATCCATCCATCCACTTACCTGTCTTCCATCTCTCCATCCACTCATTTGCTCCCCCACATCCACTCACAGACCCTCACATTGGTGCAGCATCTGTCTGCCTTCTAACCATCCCTCACCTGTCCTCCACGAGGAGGCCTCTCCCTGCCTCCTGCCCACACATGCATCAGCTCCTCCACTCATCTGTTGGATCATGTTGGGCAAATGCTAGTTGGCCACCCCATCCCCGTTTTTAATGCCTCCTGTCATCTGCTCAGTGCCAAGACGAGCCTGTGTTGGGCACTGTTATTCTTCCCGTGAAGCCTTTTCAGGGGCTTTGACATACAATGTATATTCCCCTTCTGCGAATTAGAGAACTTCTTGTGCTCAAGCTCCATATTCCATGGATGCATACCTCTTCTCCAAGCCTTGACCCACATCCCTGTACAGAACAGACGTGTGGCAAGGCTTTTGATGGAGTGCCTCTTAGCAGGCAGAGGTGAAGTGGTAGAGGTTGTACGGACAGTGACGAGGTTGGTTGGTGGTGAAGACAAATGGCCTTGAATGCCAAGCAAGTGTTCAGGGCTGAGAAGCAGAGGCTGGGTGTGGTGTGCGGTAGGGCATTCACACTTTTGGTTTTGGAAGAGCTGCTGGGCTACACTCGGAGGATGCATCCTAGAAGGCAAGGCTGAAGGAGGGGACTGCAGAAACTCCTAAGCTGCCTGCTTAGGGATGTGGGGTGTGAGGAGTAGGTGGCGAGGTTGGTTGTGGTGGTGAAATGGACAGATCTCCAAGGTAGTTGTGGGGTGCAGAGGAGTGGGGGGTGAGGAGATGGTGAAATGGACAGGCCACTAGGGTGGAAATAGGGTCTGGAGGGCTGTGGACAGGTTTCCAGGGTGGAAGGAGGCTCCAGGGGGCTGTGGGCCACTTCCAAGGCTGGTGGCAAGGTGGAAAGGCACAGGAATGTATGTGTTGTGGACCAAGGAGAGTGTGACACATTCCGCTGAATATATGATGAATTTGGGGTTGATAGAGATCTTTGGTGCAGAATCTGGGGGGCGCTTGCTTGGCTATGAGTGAGTCCAGTCTTGGAATAGCCTTGGACTCTGATCATCCCATGGAAGGCCATCCGCAGTGGGGTCAGAAAGAGGAGAGGTGGGACCCCAGGGCTGGCACCTGAGACCCAGGGTTGGAAGATAGAGTCCAGGAAGTGTGAGGACCAGACTGGGACTTGGGGTGACTCCTCTAGCCTGGGGAGTTCCTGGGACAGATGTCTTAGGATAGGCCTCATGAGCTCCTGTGGGGACAAGTTGAATTTCATGGACCTGTGACTCAAATTTAGCATTAAAAACAAACAAACAAACAAACAAACAAACAAACAAACAAACAAAAACCAGCAAAGGTAAAAACAAAACCACACATCACAGTAGTAGTTCCTGCCACCTGAGGGAAGAGTCATGAGTGTTTTCTGTCACACTAGGGTCACCGCAGGGCTCCTGGATTAGCAGGCACATTCTCCATGGTGACCGGTTGTCATACAACCTCAGACCCATATCTGGGCCTTGCTACTTACTGTGTTGATAATAAAACATGTGTACTTACCAAACAAATGTTGTTTTCTTGGTGTGGTGGCTCATGCCTGCAATCCTAGTTCTTGGGAGGCTGAGGCAGGAGGATTTCAAGTTTGAGGCCTGAGTCTGGGCACATTTAATCCCAGCACTGGGTTGACAGAGGCAGCTGGATCTCTATAGGCTCAAAGCCAGCCAGGTCTATGTAGTGAGTTCTAGGACAGCCAGGGCTGCAGAGAGAGATCCGTCCCAGAAACGAAAACAGACAACAAAACAAAACAAAAACCCTTAAAAGTCTGAGGCCAGCCTGGCCTAATGAGTAAGACCCTGTTACACATTATGTATATATATTTTTGATAACTATTTTAGTATAACAGGTTCCCTTTCTATTCCTAAGTTTTTAGAAAATTTACACTAAAAATTGTCCTGGCCTGGTGAGATGGTTTAACCTGTGAAGTTACTTGCTGCCAATCCTGACAACCTGAGTTCAATTCTTAGAACCCACATTGGGAGAAGGAGAGAATGGACTCCCATGGGTTGTCCTCTGACCTCCATACATATGCCATGCCACACACATACGAATAAATAAATAAAAGGAAAAAAATCCATTATTTCTGTGTTTAAGACAGAGAAGATGAAGAACCTGTGTTTTCAAAGAAGAGGGGTTGGCCAGGCCCAGTGCTGATGGCTGGGAGTGAGGGAGAGGTGGTTGTGAACATACTGTGTGTGTGTGTATGTGTGTGTGTGTGTGTGTGTCTGCATGCGTGCACACACGTGTGCATGCTGTGTGTTTCTGTGAGAACACACAGGTGAACATAAACAGGTGTGTGCTCTGGGGCAGATGTGGTAAAGGACATGTTACTGGAGGAGAAACAGTGACGTCACTCCCTGTCTCTACTGGGTCACTGGCATCAGGGACCAAGTGTCCTTCATCCTGGTTTCTAAGCACCAGGCACAGAGGGAGGCCTCAGTGGAGGAGGGTTGCACGAATAATGTGCAAAGGATGTTGAATAAGGAGTAGCAGATATGAAAAAGGAGAGGGAGAGGACATTCAGGATGGGAAGCTGTGCAGCAACCCCCCTCCCCAGCCTCCACAGTGCCTCCAAGCAATGGGAGTCTTACCTCCCCAAAGACGCAGACGCCCTGTGTGGCTGTCCTGGGGAAGACTCTCAGATTTGTGGGACCGGATGAGGAGCACAGGGTGGCTGGGGTGAGGTGCCCAAGTCTGGTCAGTAGTGCTTGTGGGTTGTCTTAGTGGATGCGTTCACATTTGGCTGCAGAAGGTCATGGCAAGCTCTGTGGGTGCAGTTTCTTTAGGGTGGGCTCCTGAGGCCACGTCTGCCCCTGGACAGCTGGGGCCTTGGTGCCTGCCCCGCCCTCACTTCCCTAGTGGTCAAGGGGTATGTCTGGCAAGTCTTCTTGGCCAGAGCCTCTTTCCTGTGGGCCACCCACCCTAGGTTCCCTTCCAGGCTGGCACCCTTATCTGCTCACTGCTGCCTCCCCTGTGCTGGCTGTCTGTGCCAGGCATCATAGCCTGCTGGGCATATGGGAATCAGAGACTGGACAAACCCACCAAATTCTCATATGGTGGGGACTCTGAGAGGGGGCTGGGGACAGGAAGGGAGAGAGGCAAGAAGGGAGAGAAGAGGGTGAATTTGCTCTTGTCTTAAGCTTAAGGGACTTCAGGGCTTCTAAGCAGAGCCAACAAGGCTTGGCTGTCTGTCCTTCAGGATACTTTCTGTCACTGGGACATGCGAACTGAGTGCAGCCTGTAGCCGGTACGCTAGTTCACTTCCTGGAGCAGCTTTTTGCCCTGGCCCAACTGCTGTGCCATTTGGGGCCAGCTGTGTGGTCTCTAGACCTTCTTTTCTGTGACAAGGAAAGGGAGTGTAGTAATATCTGCGGCATCCGTCTCCCTGAACCGTGGTGGGAATGGTGAGCCAGAGCAGACCTATAGCCACATATGAGAAGAGGGATTGTGTGGGGCCTGATCCTAGCTAGGGCTTTCCTTAGCTGTAAGTGCAGGTAAGTCACTGAGCAGGAGTGCAAGGGCTGCTGGGAAAATCTCACTGGAGGCCAGAGCCAGTGGGTGCCCCAGCATGTTGCTTGTGTGTTTTATTTCTTTATTTTTGAGTCAGGTTTTATATAGCCCTGTCTGGCCTCAAACTCACCATGTAGCCAATGATGAGCTTCCTTCTAGTCTTTGCCCTGTTAGGATTACAGGGATATATGCTGGGGATCGAATCCAGGACTTTGTGTATGCTAAACAATTACTCTACCAAATGAACAGCACATACCTGATCCCCACTCTCAGATTGTTTTCTTTCTTTTATTTTTTTAAGATTTATTTATTTTTATTTTGTATATATGAGTGTTTGTCTGCCTGTATGTCTGTGTACCACATGCATGATTGGTGCCCACACAGGCCAGAAGAGGGCATTGGATCCCCTGGGAGTGGAGTTACAGATGACGATGAACTTCTGTGTGGGATCTGGGAACAGAACCCAGGTTCTCTGGAAGAGCCAGCCATTGCTCTTAACCACTGACTTAATCTCTCAAGCTTGCATTTTAATTGTTGCATTTTTATTTTTCCTCAGAGAAGTTGTTCTGTTCTCTCTCTCCCTCCCTCCCTTCCTTTTTCCTTCCTTTCTCTCTCTTCCTTCCTTCTTTCCCCCATCTCTCCCCCTCCTTTCCTCCCTCCCTCTCTTCCTTTTTTCTTTCTTTCTTCCTTTCTTTTTTTAAGACACAATCTCAAACTTGAAATCCTCCTGCCTTAGCTTCCTGAGTGCTGGGATGTCAGGTGTGTGCCACCCCCTCCCAGCTTCTGCTTTACTCTTCAATGATGTAAAACCCACAGGCAGGTGGGCTCACACATCATAGGGTCCACACAGTTTCCTACAATTTGTCTTCTGTGACCACCACTCAGTTTGTGACCATCTCCAGTCTTTGGAAACAACTTGGTTCTCTTCTCCTATGGGGGTTTCCCCACCCTGCTGCTATCCTGAGTGCGTTTGTCTGATTTTAGACTTTCTAGACCTGGACTCAGATGACCTCTGTGTCTTTGTCTTCTTCACCCAACAGAGGCTCCTCTGTCCTGTTTGTGTATTGGCTGCTCATTCTTTTTCCTGGCTGTGTAGTATACCACCGTAGAGATAGCCAACAAAGTTTCCCAGTCTTGACATCGTTGACAATTTGGGTCAACTGATTCTTTGTGACAGGGACTGTCCTGGGCAGTGTAGGTGTTCAGCAGCATCCCTGGTCGCTACCCACTTCTCGTCAGCGCTTGCCTTCTCCAGCCTCAGTCTGAGTCCGTGTTCAACCCTAGTAGGCACAACTCTCCAGAATGACTGCTGTCCATAAATATTAGTTGAGTAGATGAAGAGATGAATAAGACAGGATAGCTTCAATCCCCAGGCATTCAGACATGGCAGCCACTGTCCTTGTGGCAAACACAATATGACCACATATCCAGAATGGTTTGGCAACAGGACCACACTCTGGGGACCTCCAGGGAATGAACTGAACTTTCTTTACCTCAGTACACTGATATCAGGTATACAGCAGGCGCTCCATAGATGCTTGGGGACCTGGCCTCAGGGAAACAGAACTGGCTCAAGACCTGGGCTGTGTAGACCAAGCCTCTGAGGTAACCCTAGCCTGAACTCTCTACTGTCCTGGAGATAGACTGAGGGGGCTTGCCAGGAGACTTCCTGTCATGCCTGCTCCCTGTCATGGAGGGCATGGCCTCAGCCCACTTCCTCCACTTGACATATTTAGACAACTGAGTAGAATCCTGAGAATCGGATCAGATTTTGAGTTGACAAAAATAAAAACAAACTCGGCCACCCCCCATCCCCCCACCCCTGCCTAGCCCAGCACCCCTCTCCAGTGCCCCCCACCCCCAAGTACAGAAGGCTCTCATCAGCAATGCAGGAAGGAAAGTGGTGGTCGTCATGGTAACCGCAAGCCTCCGGTTGCTCTCTGAGAGGAGGCTGCCCTGGAGGGCCTGCTTGGGAGAGTGGCACTGTCCCTCTACCTGGTCACTCTTCTGCCTGGGCCTGGCAGGCATGTGTGTGTGTATGAGGTCCTTACGTGGTGGAGTCCATGTTGGCCCTGAGTCCACCCACCCTGGGCAACATTCTGGTCTTGTCAGGACTCAGTGCTGGGCTGTGGAGTTCCATATTGACTCAGCTTGGTCTTTTAAGGCTGGGGTGGCAAACACAGTCTTGGCTTTCTCTCCTGAAGCTGCCAGTCACAAAGAGCAAAGCAGGGTCCCCTGAGCACTCAACGTCAGGGAAGCCCAGGTCTAAGGTGCTGAGCCCGGGGAGCGGCTGAGAACATGGGACCTGGAGCCAGCAAGAAACAGTACAGATTCTATCATGCCACATGCCATAATGCTGACTGCCTCCTTATCTGTCAGTTGGCAGCAGCAGTGGTGTGTGCCAGGGTGAGGGACCAGATACTGTGTCTCAAGCTTGGGCTTCTGTGGGTTGCCCAGTTCTTTTACTGTCATTGTTTTTGAGACAGGGTCACTGTTGTCCAGGGTGTCCTCTAGTGATCCCCTGTGGTAGTATCAGGTGTGTTCCACCATACCCAGCCAGGGCCAGGCTGACTCTCTTTGGGAGGCTGTAAGCTGGGAAGCAGCTGTCACTCAAAGGGCTTGTAAAGACACCTTCTGCTTCCACGCAAGGCCATGATAATCAATGAGCAGAGAATGTCCAGGTGGGATCTCTGTCCCTTCCGAAATCCAGGAGAGCCCTGGCTCTGTTGTCAGAGAGGCTCCTCCTACTGACCCCGCTGTGCTGGCTCTGCACACTGGGAGGGACCTCCTGGCTCCTGGCTGCACATTCTGACATCCCAGGTCTGTTTAAGATAGGATCTGTGTAGCCCAGGCTGGCCTCAAACTCACACACCCTGCCTCTAGCTCCTGAGTGCAGGATCACCGGCCTATGCCTGCACTCCTGGCTTGATGTTTGGCTAGAAAACTCATTAGCAAATACTCTTGGTCACCCGGGAGGTGTTTGTAATCAGCAGGTGTTCACTAGGCACCTGGTATACAGCAGGCACTCCATATGTTCTCATTAATTCTCTGTGAGGCCTTGAGGACTTCGGGAGGCAGTGGGAGTGGAGAGGGCTGGTGAGGGTCCAGGCTTCTGTAGGGTTCCCTTAAGTCTGGCTGGTGGTGGGGCTGAGGTGTCGGAAGGTCCCTGCCACTGACAAGGGTGTTTGAGTGTCGTCTCCTGTGCCTGCTGAAAAGGCAGCTTTGCCACCAAGGAAACTGCATTGATCTGACGGACATTGATTTGTTCTGCAGGCTCCTTAGGGGTGGTCCACCCGCTCTGGGGCTGTTTAGGATGACAGGTGGGGGAAGCTCAGCGCTGGTGGGGTTGTCAGACTGTTGTGACTCAGGGATCCCAGGGGTCAAGGTGCTGTGGGTATTGTTTCTGTTCTGGCTCTCCCTGTGCTCAGCCAAATCTCTCTTTCTATTACCTCTTCATGCAGTGAGGCCTTGGATCCCATGCTGTCTCAGGATTGAAGGGGGCTGCTCTGCTGTCACCCCGACAGGACTGAGAATCCCCAGACAAAGAAGACAGGGTGGTTGGGTCCCCACTGCACATCCTTAGATGCCAGTTCAGGGCTTTGTTCCTGAATGTGAGGAGCAATGGAAGCTATTGATTACTTCATTCTCTTGTGGAGACAGCTTTCAAACCCCACCTGTTCTGTTACCCAGAATTCCCGTTCCATGCTCTTGGGGTCTCCATCTTTCTTCTATTTTCCCAGAACTCAGCCTGGCTTGCTTGAACTCTAAGCTCCTTGGTGCTTATGACTAATGGTGGGAAAGTAGGTATTGGACCAGGCCACCAAGCTGTCCAACCTGGAGGCTTTGACTCTTCTGACGGCTCCTAACCTCGCTGCATGCATGGCCTGGTTCATCTTCCAATAGGCTTGGGGCCTTTCATCCCTGAGCCAGCGGGAATGTGCCAGGAGCCGTGGGCAGCAGTGCCGCACCGGCCTGACTTCTGAGCCTTGGCGTTGTTGGCTGAGTCCCAAGCTCTGCCATCTGGGATTTCCCCTTGTGCCTGCGGCCAGCAGGAGCTGAGGGGACCAGGGGCTGGACCTGCTCCGCTGCCCGCAGGGCTTCTGTGCCATGCTCAGGGTAGCTGAGGGACCAAAGGAAGCAGTTGGCACTTGGAATGGCTCAGCCTGAGCTGCAGTGTGACTTTGGGGAAGTCACATTGGCCCTCCAGACCCACTTCCTAGTCTCTCCTGTAAGTGACAGTTAAGGCCATGTCTCTAGGGTGCCTGGCATGAAGCAGTCATAATGACGGCCAAGTTCATCACTGTGGTATGTGCTAGACCAGGTGGGTGGGAGGCTGGGCACCAGCTGGGGAGGTTGAAAGGTGGAAGCTTTTGGAATGGGTGGCGGATGAGTAAGGTTGTGAAGGGTGGGCGGGAGTTTGCCTTAGAGGGAAGGTAAAGCCATGCAGTGGGGGATGCTTGCAGGTAGCAAGGAGCTTAGTGTGCCCTGGGGCCAGCAGGAGACTCAGCCATTGAACTCATTGAGATCAGAATCCAGGAGGCCTCGGGTGTCAGGCTAAGGGGATTATGGGGAGTCACAGAAAGCTTTAGAGCAAGAGAGAGACAGGCATGTGTAGATTAACTAGAGGGGACAAACTAGTTTGGGGGCAAGAACAGACAGGTATGGTTGTACATGTAGTGCTGCCTCAGCTACTTGAAGTAAATCTGTTCTCCCTCCCCACCAAGACAGGACCTCGTGTAGGCTAAACTGGCTTCAGACTCAAAATGTAGCTGAGGATGACCTTCAACTCTTGATCCTCCTGCCTCTGCCTCCTGAGTACTGCTGGGACTACAGGGATTGGCTACCATGCTTGGCTTCATGTGGTTCTTGGGATGGAGCCCAGGCCTATGTGTGCCCTAGTGAAACACTACCAACTGAGCGGCATCTCCAGCTCTATCCTGCTTTTGATTGTTTGGTTTGAGTTGCGTAGACAAGCTGGGTAGCTCTAGCTGGCCTTGAACCTCCTGCTTCAGCCTCCCTAGTGCCGGGATTACAGATGTGTACCACTGTACCTGGTTAAATCTGTTCCCCTTTGTATCTCACTTCATTTCTTCTTTTCTATGTGGGCTTATCAAGGATTCAGCACTTGGCATCACGTGAGGTCCACTGGAGAGGCAGAGATCAGAGCTGCATCCCCAGGAGAGGCTGGCACTGGGTCAGGGACGTGCCGTGGGCTCTGGGAAGGCAGGGACAGCATTGCACAAACAGGACACATGGCTGGGAGGGGACATTGGCCAAGGAGCCCAGCAGGCCTGCGGTTGACAGATCCCAGCCATGTGATCCCAGCCTTGAGTTTCCCCATCTGTAAATGGGCCTGCCAGGTGCACTTGGACTTGGGTCTTCAGAAAGGGCAGAGGCAGCAGAAACTGGGATGTGAGAGGGAGGTGGGGCAGAGGGGATCAAGGGGGAATGGGGATGCTCGCTGGTAATTAGAACGTTTGAACTTCAAAAAAGTTAATTAATGATGAAGCTGCTGCTGGAACGATGCTTGGGCTCAAAGGGGGCCTGGCAGCGACTGAAATTAATTACAGGCTATGGCAGGAGAGTGGCAGCCAGGCCAGGGACAGGAAGGAGCAGGGCAGGGATGGAGGCCATGGAAAGCAGCTTTCAAGGTGAGCAGGGTCTGAGGAGCAGAGGGGGCTGTTGCCGTGGAAACTAGGTCAGCTCTCTTAGCAGGCAGGAGGGGCCCAGTCCACTGTGGTTGGTATCTGGCTGTGGTGGGCTGGTGTGGCTTCATGGTGCTATGAGCTGGGGTTGAGCTAGTGTGGCTAGCTGAGGGCCCTGAGAGAAGCTCATTTATTCACTCAGCAGACCTTGGTTGAGCATCTATAGGCTGTTATGGTTTGAACTAGGAGTGTGAATCCCAGAGACCCAAACTCTGCTGTGGAAGTGGGCAGAGACAATGAGCACCATCTCCGTGGTCTAGAAATGCTTGAGAGAGATGTCAAGCTGGAGGACTGTTGGGGAGGAGCTTCTGGGATTGAAGAGGTGGGTGGAACTCCTTGCAGGGAGTGCCCGTATATAGCCCTGGAGAGTCTTGGGAAGTGTCTTCCAGTGGAAGGGTCAGTTCTTGCAAAGGTCCTGAGGTGGCATGTGCCTGAGACCAGACCGAATAAGTAGGAGGCCACAGGCTGGAGGGAGGCAGTCAAGGGAAGGAGAGGAAGGTAGGGTCTTGCTGGCTAGCTTTGGGAAGGGCCAAAGCCAGGAGAAGCTGGGAGCCATAGCAGGGCTCTGAGCAGAGAAGGAAACACCTCCCTGATTTTTTTGTTTGTTTATTTGCTTTTTGAGACAGGGCCAACCCTGTCTGTGCAGCCCTGGCCAACCTGGAACTCACTCTGTAGACCAGGCTGGCCTCAAACTCAGAGGTTCACCTACCTCTACCTCCTGAGTGTTGGGATTAAAAGTATGTGCCGGCCTCCCTGATATTTTTAAGGGCTCACTGATGCCATTAAAGAGGAGGGCCCGGACAGCCTCTATGGACCTGTGAGGTGCCCCTAGACTCCAGTAAGGAGCTTCTGGGAGCTTAGATATGGGAAGGGGCTTGCTTGAGACCCCAGAGCCACGCTATGCTGGTACTGGAGTCACATGCAGGCCCTGGTGCTAAGTGATGGAGTCAGGAATAGGATATACAGACATCTGATGGCAGGGCCTGTCAGGCTCCTCAGACCAGACAGAATAAGCAAGATGAGAAACACTTCTAGGTCAGCCATCACCTTCAATGAAGTCAGACTCCTCAGTCTGGAGGTTCACCCCTTAGTCTAACTTCAGTCATTTATGCTGTGCATGGTTTAACTTCATTTTACCATGATGAACTTTCTTGGGTACAGATCTACTCAGGCCCCAGGGCTTGGGCAAGAGAGGAGAGGCCATTTTGGGAGATACGTGCAGATTCCAGCTCTCTCAACTATTCATGACAGCTGGGGGGCTGTGAGTGACACAGCTCCGAGGTCTCTTTGAGTTTTGAGCTCCCTGGGTAGGTAGATTGAGATAGGCAAATGTGGGTGGAGTCAGCTGTGGCTTAAGAGGAGTTGTTAGCAGGGGGAAGGGGCACTTAGGAAGTTCTCTTCTGTCGGGGCTGTGGGATGCCTTGTCCTGCTGGTGGCTTGTGCCTGAGTGAAGAACTGATCTTAGTCTGGCTCCAAGCAGCAGCTTTCTGCTGGGGCAGAACCTGGGGAGGCAGACTCTCTGGGTGGGGCTGCTCTGGGAGCAGCAGCCAGAGGGTGACTGTGACCCTCAATCACGGAGATGGGCCGGTCAGGAGAACGTGTCCAGGAGGTCTCAGAAATGCCGAAGAGCCCGTGAACTGGAAACCTGAAGCCTCTGCAGGGTGAGGGGTGGGTGATGGGAGAAGGTGGTAGGAGAAGGGCTTAGGCATGGGAGCCATTGGGGCTGGGGACCTTTCTGGGAGCCACTCCTTCCTGGGTGGGACCAGGAGCATCCTCCAGCGGGAGCTTCAATGGTTTGGTTCCTTTCAGGGTGTGGCTTTGGCCTTACTGCTGTGGATGGGCAGGGCCAGCTGCACAGTCTTTGAAAACTTGGATCTGGGCCACTGAGGGGTCCACACGGGTGGGAGGGAGGGCAGAAATGGCCTGTGGGTCTGTTCCTGGGATGTCGCATTCGGGACTGTAGCACCTTAAGCCACGCTGCCACCAGTTCGTCCTTGACTCTTGTGTACATGGTTCGAGTGTGTGAGCATGCTGGTCATCCTGCTGAACTGTGTGACCCTGGGCATGTACCAGCCATGTGACGACATGGAGTGCCTGTCAGACCGCTGTAAGATCCTGCAGGTGAGCCTCTGAGTTCTCCCCTTTCCTCCCTCCCCTCTGGTGTGTCCTCTCCCAACCTCAGGGCTCGACTCTGGTGCAGCTTCCCACCTCTCCTACCTAATTGCCCCTCCAGCCTCCTTTTATTTCCCAGCTGAGGGTCCTCACCCCATCCCATTCACACCAGTGAAGTGCAGTGGCTGACACTTCTCTGCCTAGAGCCTGCCTTGGCTCCCTAGTACCGCCCTCCCCGTGTCTTTTAGGGGTGTCCTCTTGCATTTTTTCCTGTTCTTACTTCTCAGGTCCTGGGTGGGCCCTGGCATGGTGCCTGCATGGGTTTGGGCAGGGTCTGAGGAACCATAGAACAGGGCTCTGGGGCTGTACCCATTTTACAGAAGTAGACTATTTGAGGCCCGTTTCTGGGAACCAGCCCCGACTTTCATTTTAATCATGGCATGTAGTTGCTGTGCAACCTGGGGCAAGTTGCTTGGCTTCTCTGAGTCTTGTTTCATTAACTGTAAAGGGGGCTGTCCCACGTGTGCCATTTCGAGAATTAGGGGTGAGAGTGTAGTTCTGTCTATCCTAGTGCTTGGCCATTAGTAGAGATAACGAGGGAGATCCCGGTGCTCAGCCCCTGGGTCCTTGTCATTGTCTGGGCTAAAGCAATGAAAAGAATGGGCAGTGTAACCTTGGGCAACTTCATCCCTTCTCTGGGCCCTGGACTCCTCTCTGTGAAGTGGTTGAGTGGGCCAGGGCCTCTGAGGTTCGCTTCCTGCCCCACCTTTGACCTCACAGTGCCTCTGACTTCCACTTCTGCCCCGAGAGCTCACTCTGCCCTGCGCTATCTTCCTCCTCCCTGACAGGTCTTCGATGACTTCATTTTCATCTTCTTCGCCATGGAGATGGTGCTTAAGATGGTGGCCCTGGGCATTTTTGGCAAGAAGTGCTACCTCGGGGACACATGGAACCGCCTGGATTTCTTCATTGTCATGGCAGGGTAGGTAATGGCCTGTTTTTGATGCGTGCCAGCTGCCACGTAGCTAACCTAGGGGCTTCTGGGAGATGATGATGATGCCATGTGAGAATGTAGGGCCTCTGGTCCAGATGACAGGAGAAATGACGCTCTCTGTGGACAGGCCTGGACAGACAACTGTAAGCATCTGCTCTTCTAGATGGGCAGCGAAGACTGTTTTATGTTGATTAATTGAAAGAGAGAGAAGGTCACTTAACCTCGCGAAGCCTCCATTTCCCCATCTGTAAAAAAGGAGTAAAGATATCCGCTTGGTCAAAACGAACACCAAGAAATGTCAGATGCCAGCAGCAGCAACAGCACCACCACCACCATCACCCTCATAACCATCACCATGATTATCATTATCGTCATTGCCATCACCACCATCACCATATTACTGTTATCCTTCATCATCACCACCACCACAACCATTACTATTACCATGGTCATCATCACTACCACCACCACCATCACCACCACCACCACCATCATCATCATCATCGCTATGACCACTCACTATCATGATCATCACCACCATCATCATTATAGTCATCTTCATCATCACATCATATTTTCACCATCATCCATCATCATCATCATAACCATTATCACCACCATCATCATCACCGTTACCATCATCTCCACAGTTATCATCATCATCACCATCATCATCATCACCACATCATCATTATTATAACCTCTAACACACTATCATCATCATCACTATTATCATCACCGCCAGCATCACCATCGTCATTATTATGGTCACTCAGCAGGTCAGAAACGGAGGGCAGACTTAGGCGCCATCTGACCTCATTTCTGGTCACTTCTAATGAAGCACGAACATCACTTAACCCAAGGAATTTAAGACCTGGGTTGTAGAATGAGACTTGATGCAGAAAAGAAAAAAAGCCACATGCTACAGCCAGGGAAGCCAGGAGAAGCTAGGTTCCATTTTACCCATTTGGAGTGTCACTTCAGGCTTCCTTCCTACTTCCCTGGAGTCTGTTCAGCAGCCAGGGATGCAGAGGGCTCTGTTGAGTGTGGGTGCTGCCCTGGAGACCCGGTGAGGGGAAGAGAAGGCCATCTGCAGGCCAGTCCTGTTGGGCTTCACTCCAGGACAGTGTCCGGCAGCTCAGCTGTGGTGGGGTCTGCCCACACTTGGACTGGGGCTCTGAGCAAGGTGCTGTGTTTTGCTGAGATCGTTTAACCCAGGAGTCGGATGGAACCAGGCTGGGGATAGGGGGACTTAAGTTCTGTTCTGAGGAGGTAACACATGGGAGGTAAAAGGCAAGCAGGCACTAACCATGCTTAGCCATGGCTCTACAGGGCGGGAATTAGGAGAGAAGAAGGCTGGTGACCGTGAATGCAGGTGTGCCTGTTTGTGTGTGTGTGTGTGTGTGTGTGTGTGTGTGTGTGAGAGAGAGAGAGAGAGAGAGAGAGAGAGAGAGAGAGAGAGAGAGAGAGAGAGAGAGAGAGCATATGTATGCATTTGTAAATGAGTGTTTTGCCATCCATAAGGGGCAGCAAGTCACCTGTAAATGGCTGAGAGGGAGCACTGGAGATGTACAGGCCCAGGAATGTGCTGAGTTCTTGGGCTTTGTCCTGAAATGTGACGGTTTGTGTCACCACTCTGTTTCCGAGCATCTCTTCCTGATGGTGCTGTTCAGACTCCCAGCCCCCTTGTCCCCTAGGGATTTGGACCCTGCCTGAAGGCAAGTAGATTTCAGATGGTTTCTTGGGTACCAGGTCATCACCTTTGTCAGGTACATTTTCATTTGGGGCTGGCTGGAGAATACTCTTAAGTAGAATTTCAAAGAAAAGGTTTTGGATAGTATCATTTTTTCATATTGGCTGTGCAGACTCATCCCTTTGATCTTGGAACGGGAAGGACAGAGTATGTTTGCTCTTTCATAGCATTGAGATTTTACTCCCTTAGAACGGTGACACTGTGCCATGTGAATTGGTAACATGGGCTGCTCGGAGCCCAGTACCACCTTGCTCTCCTTTGTTGGAAGGGAACAGCTTTGTCTAGCTAAGAGGCTGGTTATTTTCCTCCTTGTCTTCAGAATTCAGACTTTCTCTGGGGTGTCTAGAACTTGTAGTTCCCACTTCAAGTGCTCCAGTGGCTCAGAGCACTTGCCCTGGTTCTTCTTTGGTTTTCTAACTCATTCTTCTACTCTGTCCGTCTCAAATTCCTGAGAGCTGGACCATCTCTCCTCTCTTGTCTCTGCATCTGTCCTGTGTTCACCTGGGATGGGAGGGAGTTCCAGACTCGGCTTTGTGAGTCACCCCTGGGCTGTCTCTCAGCAGGGTCCTCCCTCACTGCCCCTCCTAGAATTGTCCTCTTCTCTGTCATTTTTGTCCCCTGCATGTCTTCTGGCTGCTGTGTTTTCTGGGTTTCAGGACAGACAGTTTGTGCCTGGTTTTGTTTTATGGATGTGCTATTCACCCGCATCTCCTTGGGAGTACTGATGCCTCTCTAAAGCCCCTGCTTCTGGAAGGAACTTAGATCAGAGTGCCATGACCAAAAGTTAAAAAAAATAAATATGAAGAAAAGTGACCCTTGTACAAATCTGACAGTGCCTGTGCACCCCTGGTTATTCTGCTAAATGGGGGCAGGTGGGATGGTGATGACAGCCTCTGGGAGCAGGTGGAGAAGACCAGGGAACCATTGGGGCTGAGTGACGACATGGTGATGGTCTCCCATGGGGACAGCACAGGCTGGTGATGGGCAGAAGTCTTTCCTATTGGGCAGAAATTGCATCCATCTTTGCCTGGTAAAAATCTATAAATCAGCTTGCAATTCCCCAGCGTCTACACCTTTTAATTAACAGGAAAGAATAAATCAAACAAAAGCATTGTCCCCTAGATACTGAAAAATCACCAGGAACATCTGTTAGCTCATGCTAACAGGGCCTCACTATATAGCCCTGGCTGGCCTGGACCTCACTATGTAGACTAGGCTGGCTTTGGATTCACAGAGATCGCCTGTTTCCAACTTCCCAGTGCTGAGATTGAAGGTGCATGGCATGTCGGGCAGCTTTGCCTAACTCTTGTCTCGGGAATGTCATTTCTTTGGCTGGGTCTGCCCTTCCCATCTCGAAACCACCACCCACCCCCCTCCTGTTGGTTAGACCTCAAGCTCAGCTCTGTTTCTTGCTCTGCTCCTGTGTGCTGTCACACCGGGATCTTCAAGCTGATCAGGGAGAGGATCTGGATCAACCTCAGCATCTAGTATTCTGTGAGGGGCTCTGTTGATATCTTCCTGGTTCAGGATAAGTTGGGGGGTAGCATCACGAAAGGCTGGCATGGGGCTGCTATGTAAAGCACATTTCCACAGTCTTACTGTATGAACTGGGTGGGTGGGGAGGGAGCCCTGCACTGTCGTCCTCATTGTGGCCCACTGGTGATGCAACTTGTCCATCAGCTTCATGGGGGACTTTCTCCCAGAGTCATGAACATCCATAGGCCTACCCCTGTACTAGATGCGGAACCAGACCTACCCTTGTCTCCCGGTCTTCACTATCCTAAGAATGGTGTGGATGGAGAGGGCAGGGTGATGGTTATAGCTGGTACTCCAGAACTCAGCTTCACGCTTCCCACCTCCACCTGGTTCTTACCACCCCTAGAGCTGCCCCCTCCCCCCCCAAAGTCCCCTCAGTACTAAAAACGTTCTGTTTCCAGAGTAACAGGCCTGACATCCCAAGGATATTTTCTCCTTTCCCGCCCCACCCCTTCCCCAAATTACTGGCTGCTTCTTCCGAGACACAGAGGGTGACACAGAACCTCTGAGTTGCAAGGTTCCTTAGAGGTCACAGCCCTTCATCTCCAGCTCAGTGGAGCTGAATTGAGATCAGAGGCCCCATTTG
This sequence comes from Peromyscus melanophrys, assembly GCA_902168415.1. Classification (NCBI taxonomy): domain Eukaryota; kingdom Metazoa; phylum Chordata; class Mammalia; order Rodentia; family Cricetidae; genus Peromyscus; species Peromyscus melanophrys. The sequence continues at coordinate 3,684 of CABHPR010154638.1, read as the reverse complement.
TATGCTGCCCCTGCAGGGAACTCACTATCATGCAAGGCAGCCCGTCTCAAATTGGAACATAAAAAAAGTGCTAGAAAGTTCACTCACTGAGCTAAAGTTTGCCCTTCTGTGGAGCCTACCTGTTAGTGCCATGCGTCCCTGAGTCAGCATTTGGTGAGGTGCTCTTACAGTCCAGACTTTGTCCTGGGAAGTGAGGACACAAGGTAAGGGAGGCAAATGCTCTTCCTGACGGCATGGGGCTCGGAGTGTAGAAAAGAGATGCAGAACACACATGACAGACAAATTCTGCCCAGGAGGACCAGAGTGACACAAGGACATGGGTCCAATATCCACCAGGGCTGGAATGTCCTCAAGACACAGAGCTGGGGTGGGGAACTGTCCAGCAGAGAGAAGTCAATGGAATCTTACGTGGAAGACTCACGTTCTAGAATGTGTAGAGCTGAGAGATGAGGCTAGGAGACAGGTCTGAGGCCTCTCACATGGGGAAACTGAGGCCACAGGGAGGTGTCTGTGTTTAGACTCTCCGCAGCCCTCCAGAAGTCTAGAGGTGGCTTTGTTTTTCCCTTCAGGATGAACTGCCCCAGGCCCTCCCAACGCTTGTCTGAGGACAGTGTTCAAAGATGCTCCACTCGCGGGGCTTGCATCACGCTGTCTCTATCCATCATCACAGTCTTTCCTGGAGGATAGGATCATAGCCTCCAACGACAATGGCTTTGGGGCAGATGGGAGAGGCTGCACCATCCCGGGAAAGTGTCTCGTGGTCGTGTTTGCCCACCAAGCCGGGTCTCCTTCACCTTGGGATTCATAGCGGGTGACTTTTAAACCCAAACTTTGCCCCGTGGCTGGTGCTTTCATCTCAGAGGTGTTTCTGGAGGAGGGATCCAGCTGTTTGTTCTCTGTCTCACTTCCTGTTCTTGCTCAGCCTGGCCTGAGAGCCCCGCCATTCTTATTTCCCACCCTGTGACAGAGCAGGCGGTCACTGTTGCTCTTCGGGTGTGGCCGACCCATCCTGCCGCCTTTCACTTAAGCCCCTCTCTCCTGCCTTGTCCATTAGGAGGTCGTGACATATTCACCTACTGTCTTGAACTTGAGATACTCTTTGCCTGCATATGTCCCTTCTGACATCATGCTGAATTCCATCTCCTCCTCCGTGCCCAGGCCTTTATGAAGTGACCACTGCCAGCAGCGAGGAGGGAGTGAGACACCTGTGTAAAAAGTTAAAAGCTTCCACAGGAATTTCAAAGCTGGCCCTTGGGAGGACAGGGACCTGGGTGGGGCTGTGAGCTCTTTGGTGGATGAATGAAGGGAGCAAGTGTCAGCCCTTTGGCTCTGAAAGCCCTTGAAAACTAAGGACGGTGACATCACAAGGGAGGACCTCCATGCAGGAAAGAGCTGCTGACTGAGGGACAAGGGGGTGTGCTGCTAAAATTCCTTCCCAGAGGAGATGCGAGCAACGTCTACCCCTTCTCCCAAGGTCCCAATGACGAACTGAGGATTATCCCAGCTGAGCTTGTTGACTGTTTACCCTCCCTCGTGGAGGGTCACAGGACTCTCACCCGAGTATCCAGCTGCTTTCTACTTCTCTGCCTTGAATGCATGTGGCAGGCCAGGGAAGACTAAGGGGGAGGGGGCTCGAACTCCAGGCTATGGAGAAGTCCACATCCCTGCTGGGTAAAGGCTTTCTGGTGCAGCCTGTTGAGGGAGGAGGACCGTCCACACAGCTGTGTGCAAGTTGGGATGGGTGATCTCCTCAACCTTCAAACACAACCTTTCACCTCTCTCATGTTTCAGAGAGCAGCAGAGTCACGGGGGCAGCCTCTTGGGCCCACTCCAGGGATGTGGGCGTGATGGGACCTAGGGGTCCTGCTGTGGTGGTCTGTGGCTGCTGTCAGAGAAGCTGGCTCTTGTGACCTCCATAGGAAGCTATGAGAGGTGGAGATCATGACTTCCAGTTCTAGTTATTGGTGAAAGCGTTGCCATGCAGGAGCTAATGGCCTTGTGACTTTCTGGGTCTTTTCTTTCATGGTCACAAGGCAGTGGCTGGAGCTATGAGTATCTGAATTGAAGGCCATATGGTAGAGAGATGGCTATGCCAGCCAGGCCTGGCTACTTGGGCCGGAAAACAGTGTTTTCTTTACCAAATCCCTTCCTTTCCTGGTGCTTTTGGCTGGAGCCAAATATCATGGCTACTCTTAGCTACAGGGAGGCAAGGAAAGCAGAAACCTTTGAACTTGGCTCAGCCGATCAAGAGCTACGCTGTGGGGTCGAGTCAGATTGGAGAAGAGGATTCCTGTCAGGTTGGCAGTGTCCCCGTTGAAGCCATGGTCCTTGGTTGCCACTTCCATAGCTCTGCCCAGGCTGGCTGGGCAGAGCCTGTGCTCTGCTGAGAAATCTAAGGTTGGTACTGATCGTACATGTGCCACACAGACCAGTGCCTGCCGATGGACCAGCTGTGGTCAGTGGGTAGAGGGACATTCCTGGGGCTGCTCGCAGAAGCTGCAGGAGGAGCCTTCCTCCCACGTGGCTGTGTTTGTTATATGTGACTCAGGGAAGCCCCGTAGTTGCCGAGCGTCTCAAGAGGCCCTGTGTGCTGACCTGTCACTGACCACTCTACTTTGGGACTTTACAGGTCTTCTGTCTGATGGCAGGTCCCCAGAGCCTGGCCTTGGGTCAAGGACTTGGCTCCTGAGGCCGCAAGCTGCATGGCTTTCCCGTCTGTTGGGTGAAGATCTGTGATTGGGTGGGTGTGAACCTGGGAAGGTTCCAATCAGAATCTGGGTGTAAATGTTGGTTTCATTTGCAGACAGGGCTGGTTGGAATAGGTGATGGTCACTGTGTGGGCCTGTTTCCATAGAAACAAGATGGTAGCCACCATGGGGGATGGGTGAGTTGCCAGAGATCCTCAGACCTGCCTGATGAGTCATACTGGTCAGGTGTGAGTCAGGCGGGAACCTCAAGTCAGACGGTGTGGGGATTCTCCCAGCTCCTTTGCTGAAGAGCCTTGTTTTCCATCATGGCTGGCTCCGGAATCTGGACAGACGTCCTTGTCTGTGCAGCCATCTCTTAGCTCTGCTGTTTCTCTGGGGCTAGTGCTGCTCACTGGAGTTTGCCGATCTGTGCAGGATGGCAGCAGCAGCTCCCCACGGTTACTCCTATTTCCTTTTCTGCTCAGCCATTGAGGCCCGGAATTGAGCCTTCTTGGCTCTGATTGGCTGAAGTGGGCTCTGTGTTCATCCTTGAGCTCTACCCATGCCTCATGGCTTGAGAACAAGGAGGATATCCCAGGAGGATGTGATGGGAGCGCAGGAGGAGGATCCCTGGCCCTAGGTTCCTTGGAGTGCAGCCAGGAGCTGGGGCAGCAGGAGCTGGCTCATGTGTGGCTTGCTGATGGGCTGGGATCTTTTACATCTCCCATCATGTCCTCAGTCTCAGGATCCTGAGGGGTTCAGGTTGTTAAAGCTGCTTTGAAGATGAGGAAATGGAGGCTCACAGAAGTTGGTGGCCCGCTCCAGGTCACCACCCTATACAGGGGGATCTGGAATTGCTCAGATATGGCTGCCCTGGAGCCCATGCTCACTCCAGGTATGAGGGAGTGTCACCTTTTCAGAAGTGAAAATAGTCCCATTGGCCTGACCCAAGGACGTGGGAAGTCTCACGGACCCTCAGGAAGCTGCGAGGGGTGTT
>CABHPR010154637.1:10585-36369 GCA_902168415.1 Peromyscus melanophrys | reverse complement strand
GTAGATCTGGGGCGCGATGGCCCGGCTACGCGTCCTGCTGTGCCTCGGGGCGCTTCTGGCCCGCCAGGGCTCGGCAGGTAAGGGACTCGCCACCCCCAGCCTGGGCACCCGAAAGCTCCGCGATCATGTGCGGCAGGGCCCACCGAGGGGCACGTGGAGGGGAAGGTGGTTTTATCTATTTATTTTTTTCCTTTCCTTTTCGTTCCTAACTCTGCGTTCTGGTTTTGCCCGTGGCGCCGGCGCACCCCACCGTACGCTGCCATTTGTGTCCGGCTCCCCGCCTCCCCCAGGTTGACCTGGGCTTACACCTGTAACTCGTGGACTTGTTCCCCCACACTCTCCTTCCTGAGTGAATCTACCTGTGCGGGACCCGTGCATGCCAAGCCGCGCCTCCTCTCCTGTTCTTTTCCTGTTTTCTTTTTGCTTTTTTCTTTGGAAATCATTTCAGATTTGACCAAAACTTCCTCTCCCACGAGACGTGGCTGGTGAATGGGCTTATATACCTCATCTACACCGCGCTGTTGCCAAAAAAAAAAAAAAAAAGAAAGAAAAAAACAAAAAAAGCTGGGAGGGTTGCTTAGCAAAATACGTAGACTGTAAAAAGATTGGAAAAGGATGTTTGAGCAAATTTGTGTCTACTGTGTGCAGGAATGTTTCGGGGTTGGGGGCGGGGATAACGACGCCAAGAAGTGGGTAATTTCCCAAGATGCATGGGAAATGTTATTTTCGTGTGTGTGTGTGTGTCTGTGTGTGTGTGTGTGTGTGTGTCTGTGTCTGTCCCCGTCCCCGGGTCCACCCCACTCGCCTGCTATCCTGTAAGTAGGAGGAGATAAGCTACTAAATTATACCTGAGCTCCCTAGCAGCAAGCGGCAAAATTTCCTATTTATTATGCTTTTACAATTTACTTACTTACATTTGTTTTTAATAGTCATATAAAAATCAGTAAATTTCCCGTAACCTATGCTTCCGGCTTATATGGAAAAATCTGAAGGTTTGACCACACAGGGTCTGCTCTCCCACCTGGGACTGGGCAGTGGTCATCTATTTTACTTAGGACACGTGACCCCAAATTTGTTCCACTTTTTCTTGCTGTGTTATCCCCAGTCCTTTTTGGTCATGGATTTAAAAAAAAATTTTTTTGGGGGGGTGCATTTGTTCTTAGGTATTCCACAGCACTTAGCCACACCAACAACTTGTCCAGTCCTGGATGGACCTTTTCTGGCCTTTCTGGGAATTGGGGGTAGGGGGGTCACTGTCAATCTTCTTTGGAGGTGTTCCCAGTGCCCTGGAGGGGCTTGAACATTCATGCTGGGATGAACTTGCTTTCTTTCCTAGTTGAAGATCTCCCCACCGCATTTATGCCCCGTTAACTTGCTTGAGTCATGGTCTCACTGTATAGTTCTGGTTGGTCTCAAATTTGTCATCCTCTCACACCAGTTTCCCCAGTGCGGGGATTGTAGGCATGAGCCACCAACCCTGACCTTCTGCTCGGTACTTTTTTTTTATTTTTAAATTATTCACATATTCATTTATCTGTGGGCGTGGGGGCGGACATGCATGGAGTCTGAAAGCGTGGGGGTCAGAGAACAAACTTTCAGAAGTCACGTCTCTCCTTTGACCATGTAGGGCTTTGGGAACAAGTTCAGGCCCTCAGGCTTGGTAGCAAGTTCCTTATCTTGCTACTGCTCGGTGATTTTTTTGCCCAGACCCTCAGGCCTGCTTTACCTGTGTGCCTGTGGCACCCAGGGGCTTGTTGGTTATGCATACGTTAGTCCTTTGTTTTTTCGAGTTGAGAGGTGGGTGTCTTTCTTCTGACTCTCACCTACACATGACATTGATGCTTCAGCTTGTCACCTGGACCTCCTTGGGGAGAGTACCTGGGATGAGTGTTTGGGTTTGCTGCCCCCCCCCTCGCTGTGTAAACAAGGATAGCATCAAGACCAGAATGGGGCTGGATGTATAGTATAGCCTGGTAGTGGAATGCTTGCTTAGCATGAGTCCCGAATTGTGTCCCAGGGCCTTGCGCTTGCCTAGCTCTACCACTGAGCTAAATCCCCAACCCCAGAGTCCCAAATTGTTAACATTCACTGGCCAAAGAGTTCTCTCTCTCCCTTCTTGGTTGCATAGTGTGAATTTAAGGTTGGGGGGAACCATAACAAAGTGACCTCTGGACAATGAATGATGTTGAGCAGCAAAGACATTACCTTGTCTTTTAATTTTTTTTGAACTTTTTTTTAAATTTTTATTTTATGTGCATTAATGTTTTGCCATAGGTTTTGGGTCCCCTGGAACTGGCATTAGACAGTTTTGAGCTGCCATGTGGGTGCTGGGAATTGAACCCAGGACCTCTGGAAGAGCAGTCAGTGCTCTTAACCACTGAGCCATCTCTCCAGCCCGTCCTTTAATTTTTTTTAAAATTCCATTTTATTTCTCTGTGTGCGGGATATGTATGTACCATGGCATGTGTGTGGGGGTCAGAGGACAACTCTGGGGGGCGGTTCTCTCCTTCCACCATGTGGGCTCCTGGGATAGGTTTGATGGCGAGCACCTTTACCCACCGAGTCATCTCACCAGCCCTGGCTTTGTCTTCCTCTGTCCGGTGTGGGGGACCAAGTAAATCCTTCTGATCCAGAGCACTCAAGACTGTGACTATCCCACAGCTCTAGGGAACGCATGTGGAACCAGAAGTGTCAACAGTGTGATGAGGATGTGTAGGACCAGCACGTGTGTGGAATGGATGTAACTTCAGGAGCCGCCTTTCCTTGTCCATGACAGACATCACCAATCGATGGCCCTGCTCTGAGGCTGAACAGCTTCAGCCACATCACTGATTAGAAGGTCTCCAAGGCCATAGTCAGCTTCAGTCGTTACAAGCAGTGGAGTGGGCAGAGCCAGGGGGAGATCAGCCAGGTCATTATCTTCCTTGGAGAAGACATGAACTCGGGTTTCCAGGTTAAAATTGCATGAAGGCTATTCCAGGCTGACAGTCCATTATTCCTTTGTGGAGGACTAGTAAGGGGCAGCTCTTGGTCTGAGGGACACTCCATGCGTCTGTATGTAACTCTACAGTGCATCTTTTCCATGGTGGAAGTCGCCGTGTGAGAACCTGGGTTGGGAGTCTAATAATTTGAAAAGGATCCTTTTACTTACACACACACACTTCTCCCTTTTGAGTCAGGGTCTTTTCATAGCTCAGGCTGGTTTTGAACTTGATCTTCCTGCCTCAGCAGGGTTGCAGGCATTGTGACAGCAGGCTCAGCTGGGGCAGACTTGTAAACGATCACACTCAAGGGTTTCTTGCTGTTTGAGAGTGGTTAGCATTAGCCACTTCTCTATCTTGTAGACACTGGCCTGCCCACAACCCTGCCAGTCTTTTTCCTTTTTTTTGCTTGAAAGCCTTTGGGGAGTAGCATAACCAGCACGGACTCAGGACTTCTGGTGGCCCAATCCAACTTCAGTCTGTTGAAAGGATCCTTTTCATGGCAAGGTCACCAAGAGGCAGGTGGCAGTTTCTTTTTCTTCCTTTTTTTTTTTTTTTTTTTTCCTCCTGAGACAGGGTTTCTCTGTGTAGCTTTGTGCCTTTCCTGGATCTCGCTCTGTAGCCCAGGCTGGCCTCGAACTCACATCTGCCTGTCTCTGCCTCCCGAGTGCTGGGATTAAAGGCGTGCGCCACCACTGCCCGACTTTCGTCCTTTTTTTAAATAATAGTTTTACTGAGATATAATGTATAGATCATAAAATCTAAAATCTACCCTTGGGCTGGGGATCTAGCTCCGTTGGTAGAGTGCTTGTCTAGCGTGAATGAAACCCTGGGTCCCAGCTCCCCATAAAACCAAGTGTGGTGGTGGCACATTCCCGCCATCTCAGCCCTGGGGAGATGGGTGCAAGAGGACCTGAATTGGATGGTTATCCTCACCTGTGCAGTGAGTTCAAGGACAGCTTGGGCTGCTTGAGACCCTGTCATAGTCAAGTATGAGACAAAACAAAGAAAAAACCACCCTGTTGGGCCAGCGACACGGCTTGGTGGGCAGAGGAGCTTGCTGTAGAGCTGGGTGACATGAGTTCCATCCTTGGGCACCTCCCTTGTCCCCCCTCCTCGTGGTGGAAGGAGAGCCCCAACTCCTGAAAGTTGTCCTCTGACCTCCACTTGTGAGCCATGATATGGTGCTTAGCGACTACCGCTGTTATTTACCTCTGGGACATTTTTATCAGCCCAGCAGGTTCTACCCAAATTCCTGTCCCCGCATTGGCCTCTCTAGAATTGGGTGTCGATTGTGGAAAATGCTGGAATATTACTTCTCAGTGAAAATGGACCGCATTTGTTTCTTATTACCTACCGACAAAGCTGTCCCTTCTCACTACCTCGCCCTACGCCCCCCAGTCAGGATCTCACTATGTAGCCCATACTGGCGTCCAGCTCTAGGCCTTCCTGCCTCTGCCTTTGAGTGTCAGGATTCCACATGGGTGTCATCACTGCTGACTTTGGTCTGGGTATTTGAGTTTGCTGTTCCCTCTGCCTGGGACTCTGACTCCTTCTGAATCCATCCCATGCCTACTTGTCCACCGAGTCCGGCTCTCCTTCCTGAAGGAAGTCTCACCTGGCACATCCCCAGCTGCCTTGGGAGCCCTTCCTGCCCCACCCCCCGCCCCTCACCCCTATCCTCCTTGCGAGTTTTGTGACTGGTTTCCCACCAGCCTGTGAACTGGATGGCTCTCATTTGCCACCAGCAGACCCACAGAGCCCGACTTGCCTCCCAGCGCGTACACAGTATCTGTTGTCAACCCATTCCTGCATGGAGCAGCCCAAAGTGAATAACTCCACGGGGAGGGAGACGGGCCATCTGACCCCCTACCCCCACCCCATCTGGATGTCTAGGCAACAAGATGGCTGCCCAACGCCATGTGATTGCGGACTGACAGATGGCCACATGGATGCTTATTGCTCAATCCCTGTGGTGTGATTGAATAGGCAGCTCTGCTGACCTTGCCTGCGCCCTCACATGTCACATGTCATGATCTAGAGCATTTGCAGCTGGAACCTCAGAGAACCTTGGCTCTGCCCCATGTAGGGTTCTTACTCAAACTGCCGTTGGAGCTGGGCCTGTCCTGATGGACGGCAGTGGCTGAAAAGGGGCCATCTTGAGGACACGGTTGTATGGTTCATTTCTGTTGCTGTGATAAAGTACCCGACCAAATCAAGTAAAGGATGGGAAGGGTTTATTTTGGCTCACAGTTTCTGAGGGGTGCAGTCCATCATGACAGAGAAGGCCTAGCAGCAAGAGCTTCAGGTCATCCCCTCTCAGAGCATCCATCCAGAAGCAGAGAGAAAACAGGAAGTGTGGCCGGCTAGGTAAACCTCAGCATACCTCCAGTGACTCACTTCCCCCCACAGAGCTCCGCCCCCTAAAGGTTCTATAACCTTCCCAGACAGTGCTACCAGCTGGAGATGTGAGCCTATGGGGGACATCTTGCAGTCAAATCACAACACCTCTATTGATTACGTTTGGTAAAGTAGCTTGGGATTTAGCTCAGTGTTAGAGCACTTGTAATCCACTCGGCTCTGGGCTCCATTGCAGCACTGTGTAAACAGTGGCACAGCGTGGAATCCCAGCATTTGGAAGGTAGGGACGGAAGTTCAAGGTCTATGCTTGAGTAGTGTTAGGTAGTGAGTTCAAGGCCAGTATGGGCTGCATGAGCCCCTGCCTCAAATGCTCTCTCTCTGTCTCTTTCCGTTACTGTCTGTCTGTCTGTCTGTCTGTCTGTCTCTCTCTCTCTCTCTCTCTCTCTCTCGTACGTGAACGCACGCACGCACGCACGTGTGTGCATGCCACATGCAATTAAAAAAGAAAATCTTACTGTTCCCAAAGGGTTGCACATCAACCAGAAAAGATGTTAACCAGCCTGACCTTCCCTTTACAGACCTGGGTGCTGTGGCCATCGGCGAAGTCCATGAGAATATTACTCTTCCCTGTGGCAACGTGTCAGGATCCAGGGGCCTGGTGACCTGGTACCGGAATGACTCAGAGCCCGTCTTCCTGCTCTCCTCCAACTCCAGCCTCCCTCCGGCTTTGCCGCGTTTCTCCCTAGAGGATGCAGGTGCCCTGCACGTGGAGGAACTGAGGCTGGAGGATGAAGGCAACTACACCTGCCAGGAGGTTCTGAATGAGACCCACTGGTTCCCTGTGTGGCTGCGGGTGGCCAGTAAGTGGGACTGGTAGGGATGGGCTTGGGGAGGCAGTGAGAGCCTGGGGACGAGGTCACTGTCGGGAGTGTGGGCTTGAGTGACAGATGATTTCAATCTGGGTAAGTTGGAGGCCAGCCTGGGCTACAAAGAGAAACCCTGTTTTATTTATTTAATTTTTTATTAATTGTGAATGCTTGGCCTTAATTTAGGCTTGTTCCACTAGCTCTTTTAACTTAATTTAACCTGTTTCTATTCATCTACGTTTTGCCTCAGGGCTTTTTACCTTTCATTCTGTATGTCCTACTTTCCTGCTTCCTCTGTGTCTGTCTGTCTGGTTTTTCTCTCTTCCCGAGCCTAAATTCCTCCTCCTCCTTACTCTCCCTGCCCAAGAGTCCTGCCTATACCTCCTCCCTCACTATTGGGCATTCAGATTTTTATTAGACCAATCAGGTGCCTTAGGCAGGCAAGGTAAAACAGCAACACATCTTTACATAGTTAAACAAATGCAACACATCTTTACATAAACAAATGCAACACATCTTTACATAGTTAAACAAATGCAACACATCTTTGCATAATTAAACAAATGCAACACATCTTTGCATAGTTAAACAAATGTTCTGCAACAGTGTGCACCACCACTGCCCAGCTTAGCTCATTTATTATTTAATTTAACATACAGTTCATTACACGAAACCCTGTTTTTTTGTTTTTTTTTTTTAAAAAAATGGCTAGTGTCCAAGGAACTGCAGCCAAGTTGTCCTGTCTACCTACACACATGTGTAAATCCCTGCAAACAAATGCACAAATATCCCTGAAATCAAATGAGACCTTGTCCTCCCTAAATATATCTCATGCAATCAGAACTGTGGGAAGTCCTTCACTGGGAAATGAGGGATTGTGGTCGGCGCAGTTTCTCCACGGAAACCAGAGGCAGGTGCCCTGAGGCTCACCTACAGCAGAGCCTCCTGGGGTCTTACCTCTTCTTCTCTCCAGAGGGTCCTGAGCCCCAGACCCCCACCCCCAGACCCTGCTTGTTCCTCCTTCCTCAGTGGCCACTGAGGACGACCAGGGCTCTGAAGGGGACTTGGCTTCATTTTGCCCAGGGCATTTGAGAGTGTTGAGTGTTGCTGGCACTACTTTCCTGGGAGAGCCCTGTGCTGCCTGTCATCAACAGTGAGTCCTCTGAGGGCCACACACCTGGGCTCAGATCTAGGCCCTGCTGGCTGTTTTCTTCTCAGCTTTCAGTTTTATCATCTGTGAAGTTCAGGGTCATGGTGGAATTTTGCTGCACCAGACACACACACTGATAAGGTAAACTGGCACAGTGGACAAGACCTTGGCCATGTACCTGGAGGTCTGCTGCTTATGAAGGTGACGGGTTTCCCATGAGAAAAATGCACCCCAGGGTCCCCAGCAATCAGTACATCCGGGCCTGTTCCTCCTGCCTCCCTCTGCTCTCTCATCCCCCTCCCCCCTCTTTTTTTCTTTTTGGAGGTGGAGGGTTGTAGATGATAGACGGGTTCTCACTATGTTGATCAGGCTGGCCTTGAATTCACAGAGATCTGCCTGTGTCTTTCCTGGGTGCTGGGATTAAAGGGTGGGCTACCCATCCAGCCAGCTTTTTCTTGTGTTTTGTTGTTGTTGTTTTTTTTTTTTTTTTTTTTTTCGAGACAGGGTTTCTCTGTGTAGTTTTGCGCCTTTCTTGAAACTCACTCTGTAGCCTAGGCTGGCCTCGAACTCTCAGAGATCCACCTGCCTCTGCCTCCCGAGTGCTGGGATTAAAGGTGTGTGCCACCACCGCCCGGCCAGCTCTTTCTTTTATGAGACAAAGTCTTGCTATGAAGCCCCAGCTGGCTGTAGTTTAGGAGTAGAATGCTTACCTAGCAAGAGTAAGAACCTGGGTTTTGATCTTTCATCCAAAGAAAGGGGGGAAGGGGGGAAGGGAAAGAAAAGAGAGATGAACTTAGTTTTGGGTGATGTCCTAGCACTCTGGAGGGAGAGGTGGGACAATCATGAATTCAAAATTATACTTCGCCACATAGCAAAGTTGAGGCCAGCCTGTGCTACTTGAGACCCCTGTCTCAGAAAACCAAAGCACAACAACAACAAAACCCCTCACAGCAATCCTCCTGCCTCTGCCTTTCCAAGTACTTGGGTCACAGTTTCCATCTGGGTGTTTGAATGGGACTCGGTGAGAGTCAGGTCCTGGCTTTTCTTTATCTTTCACTCAAATAGTTGATAACTTTGCCGCTGTGTGTGTGTGTGTGTGTGTGTGTGTGTGTGTGTGTGTGTGTCTTGTTTTTAAGGAGAATTGTTGGCAAATGTTCTAATACGGCCTTGGAGACCAGGGAGGAAAACTCTCAAGCTGTTCCAGGCTATACAGGTTCTTATCTGTGGGTGACCTTGGTTATCCAAGACACGTGCCACAGAGGCATGTGTCCAGCAGTGTCTAGGTTGGGCGGCTTCTGTTACCAATGTCACCGGCACCCCAGTGGGAGTCAGCTTTCTGTAGGCCAGGGCGGGAGGGATTTAGCCCACCTGGTGTGGGCACCACAGTGGGATGTCATCCATCACTCCCACCCAAAGAGTATGTAGTACTGTGTCCTGCCAAGGGTGAGGTGAAGTCTGGGGATGTGGCTCGGTGTGTGGAGTGCTTATATCACATGCATGAAGTCCTGGGTTCATCCCCAGAACCATGGGAAAGCTAGGTGTGGAGGTGCATTCGTGCACTTAGGAAGTAGAAGGTCGGATTAGACATTCAGGGGTTTCCTTGGCTAGGGAGTTTATAGCTAGCATGGGCTACATGAAGACCCTGTCTTTGAAAAGTAAAAAATAATGGGGCTGGAGAGATGAATCAGCCGTTAAGAGCACTTGGAGGGGACTCAGGTTTGGTTCCTAGCGCCTCTGTGGTGGCTCACAACCGTTTGAGATTCCAGTTCCAGGTGATCTGATAACCGCTTTAGGCATGCATCAGGTGCCCATACATACATACAAGCAGAAAAACCACCAGGCACATGAAGTAAAAGCAAAAAATATAAAGTAAATAAAGGCAAGATCAAGAGTGGGGCCACGGTCATCTTAGGACCCTGTTCCTCTGCTCCTAAGGCTCCAGAGGTCCTCTGGCACATCCTCCAGGGCTGCTGAAGCTGTTGACTTAATCAGTGTCCCCATCCCCTTCTGGTTCCACGTGGGAGTGGGGATGGGGAGGGCCAGCTGGGTGATTGCCCTCTGTAAAGTTAGCAGGATGGCGAAGGTGGCTCAGGTGTTAACTAGTCCTGCAGCCTTGGTGTTTCTTGCACAGTATCCTCTCTTAGGCATTTGGGGAACTGAGTCCTGGAGCCAAGTGAAGAAGCCGAAGACCAGCCCCTGGAAAAACCCCAGTCAGATTTCAGGGCACACTGGGCAAGGCTCACCCTGGGTCTAGTTTTCTCAAGCCAAGCAATTGTTCTAGGGTCATTGGAACCGATGGGCAGGAGGACAATGAGGAAGCAGGCTTGTATCAACTGCCAACCCCGTTGGCAGTTGGCTGGGGCTGGGGGCAAGAGTATGTTCCTAGCTTCCTGTGGATCTATCTGCCTTGCGCTCTCAGTGAACTTCCGGCAAAGGGTGTCTCAGGGACGATCCGGCTCCCTGAACTGAGCCTCTGTGAATAGAGCCCTGCTCGTTGGTGTCAACATAGCTTCCCAGGGCAGAGTCCTAGAGAGAGAGGAAGTAGTGGGTACACAGAGGGGAAATCATTGGCCCCATCAGAAGCCAGGGTGCTTCTTGCTCAAGGTTTGATTAACTTGGTTTCTTAGGGTTTCTACTGCTGTGCTGAAGAGATACCATGACCACAACAACTCTTAGAAAGGAAAGCATGGCTGGGCGGTGGTGGCGCATGCCTTTAATTCTAGCACTCAGGAGGCAGAGCCAGGCGGATCTCCATGAGTTCGAGACCAGCCTGGGCTACAGAGTGAGTTCCAGGAAAGGCACAAAGCTACACAGAGAAACCCTGTCTCGAAAATCAAAAATAAATAAATAAAGAAAGAAAGAAAGAAAGAAAGAAAGAAAGAAAGAAAGAAAGAAAGAAAGGAAGAAAGTAAAAAATAGAAAGAAAGAAAGGAAAGCATGTAATTGGGTGACTTACAACACAGAGGTTTAGTCCATTATCATCATGTTGGGACATGGCAGCATGCAGGCAGACATGATTCTGGAGGAGTTGAGAGTCTATGTCTGGATCCATAGGCAACAGGAAGTGAACTGAGACACTGGGTGTATCTTGAGCATAGGAAACCTCAAAGCTGGCTCCCACTGTGGCACACTTCCCCCAACAAGGCCACACCTACTCCAAAAAAGTCACACCTCCTAATAGTGCCACTCCATGAGCTTATGGGGGCCAATTACATTCAGAATACCATACTTGAGTTTGAAGCACTTATGGGTGCTTAGAAGAAGCAGAAGGGAGAGATTGGGCTTTGGACTTAGGACTCATACCGTGGAGCCTGGGATGAAAGCTGGTTGACACATCGTGAAAGTGGTATTTAAGGAGCTTGAGTGTGGTGTCACAAATCCATAATCCCAGCACCTGGGCTGGTAATTCTTAGCTAGGACAGGCTAGTTCAGGGCCAGCCTGGGCTACATGAGAAAAACAAACACAAGCCACAACAAAAGCATGGTGTAAGGGTTGGGGTATGGCTCAGTGGTGGACTGCTTGCCTAACCTCTCCAGGCCCTGGTTCCACCCAAAGCCTCAAAGCTGATAGAAGGCTTGGGGGTTTCAGCCGAGAGAGTCTCAGCTGGTGAAATCGATGGGCACATTCTAAAACCTGAAATAACATGGACCTGAGACTTTCGGGTGGGAGATACTTTGCCTGTGGCACATCCTGGGTGGAGTTAGAACCCCAGGGGGTCAAGAAGAATGAGTTTAAATAATTTAGACTCAGCCCAGGGTTTAGGATGAGCCATGGTCTTGGAACACAGAACCACGCTGGAGGCTCATTAGGGTCTCTCTCTGTTTTTTTTTTTTTTTTAAACTTTAGTATATTAGCCTCGTTTGTGGTATATACCTTTAATCACAGCACTTGGGAGACAGATACAGGAGGATCACTGAGTTTGAGACCAGCCTGATCAATGTAGTGAGTTCTGAGACAGCCAGGGCTACACAGGGGTTTGGGTAGCTTAGTCGTGGACTGCTAGCCTCACCAGGTGAGACTCTGTGTCAAAAAACTAAAGATTATGTGTATGCCACAAATATATGGATGTCTTTGGAGACCAGAAGAAGGCTTCAGATCCATGGAGCTGGACTTCCAGGCAGTTGTGGGCCTTCTGGCATGGGTACTGAGAACAGAATCCAGGTCCTTGCAAGAGCAGCCTGTGTCTTTAACCCCTGAGCTGCATTTTCAGCTCCAGTGTTTTCTTTAAAAGATGTTTTATAGCCGGGTGGTGGTGGTGCATGCCTTTAATCCCAGCACAGGGGGGGGGGGGGGGGGGGCAGGGGCAGGCGGATCTCTGTGAGTTTGAGGCCAATCTGGTCTACAGAGCGAGATCCAGGACAGGCACCAAAACAACACAGAGAAACCCTGTCTCAGAAAAAAAAAGTGATATGTGATATATATATTAGCATTTTTTTGAGCTCACATGTGCCATGGTGCTCATGTGGAGGTCACAGGACAACTTGTAGGGGGCCAGTTCCCTCCTTCCACAATGTGGGTGTGGGTATCAAACTCAGGTTGCCAAGCTGGGTGGCAAGCACCTTTACCTGCTTGCTTGCCCTCTTTTAAAAGTCTATTTATTTGTGCGTCAGGAGTGGGTACATGCCTGTCAGGGGCCAGACGACAGCTCTCGGGACTCCGTTCTTGACTTCTCCCTGTTGGTCAGAGTCTCTCTCATTTGTCCAGCTGCATGTGTACCACAGGCTAGCTACCCCTTTTGCTTCCCAGGGGTTCTCTGGTCTCTGCCTCCCATCTCACCACAGGGATGCTGGGAGACTCATACCACCACATCTGGCTTTTACACGGATTCTGGGAATCAGACTCTAGTTTTCCGGTCTGCATGGCCAGTGCTTTTATCTGCTGAGCCGTCTCCCGCCCTGCTTTCCTTCTTCATAAACCTCTTGCCTGATTCCTGTCCGAAGATTCTCAGTAGCAAATTCTACTTCTTGTTGATTGTTCTGCTCAAAAGCCCTTCCCAGCTGCCTTCTGGGGATTCACACTGTCCAGGCCAGGCCACGAGGACCTGGAAGACCAGAGGAGGTATGTGACCCGAGTCACATTACCTTTGCCAGTCCCAGCCACTAATAGCTCAGTACTTCAACTGAACCCTGTTTAGTTGGAGGGAAGCCAGCGGAAGACACTCCCTAGGACCTGTTGAGCTGCATACCTGACCGACTAGCCAGCAATGGTGAATGGGGCATGGAGGCACCTCCCAGGCCACCACCTAAGTCTCCCTAGACCCTTGGTGGGGGTAGGCAGTATAGTTCCCAAAGATTCACCTGACAAGGATGTTGTCCTGGCCAGGTGTGGAAGAAAGCACACTTGTCATCCCAGCACTCGGGAGACTGAGGCAGGAGGAGCTCAAATTCAAGGCTAGCCTGGGCTGCTTAGTGAGGTCCTAGGGAAAGGAGGTACTTCCACTGAAGGACCACAGAGGAAAATCTTCGTGCCCTATAAATGATTTTCTTTTTCCTGTGGACCTATTTCTGAACTAAACTCCACAGCCGTAGATGGATGAATTCCTTTGCTGAAGCTTCAACCTTCCTGGTCTGTTTTCTAAAAGAGCTAGCTCTCTGAGGAGAGGCGGGCAGAATGCAGGATCACGCCAACGTGAGCAGCTGTTGGGTGTGCCCGTTCATATCTTTTAATTGGCAAAACAATTGTATAGATAAGTTTCTTTTCTTCCCTTTCCTCCCCCCCCCCCCTTTGAGATAGGGTTTCTCTGTGTAACCCTGGCTGTTCTCGCTCTGTAGACCAGGCTGGCCTCAAACTCACAGAGATCTGCCTGGAGTGCTGGGATCAAAGGTTTGTGCCATCACCGCCTGGCCTTTCCTTTCCTTTTAAATCATTTGTTTGTTTGTTTATTTTTGAGCAGGGTCTCATTATGTAGCCCTGGATGGCCTACAATTCCATGTAGACTAGGGTGACCTTGAATTCACAGAGATCCACCTGCCTCTGCCTCCTGAGAGCCGGAATGAAAGGTCTCTCTTCCTCCTCTGTGCTTCTCCTTTTCCTCCCCCTCCTCCTCCCCTCCTCCTTCTCGCCCCATCACATTTGTGGCACACTTGCCCCTGAACCCAGAACCTTGTGTGCACACACTAAGCACACACTGTACCTCGGAACTGCTTCTCCAGCTGGGAGAGGTGCCCTTTTTGCCAAAGGGAACTTGGCATCCTAGATGCACTGGATACCATAGCGCTGTTCGTTTTGGGGGTCAAGAAAGTTCAGGTCTGGGTGGGGTGTCGTTCATAGGCAGCATGTTTCATTCCCAGCACTGAAAACAATAAATAAGAAGTTCAGGGATGAAGGTGAACTAAGATGAGGTCCAGCGTTTGTAGAGTGATTCTGGCACATTAGGCTGCATTATATAAACGCTAGCCCTGGCTGGGGGTGGGATGGGGGGATACTGTCATCACCCCCATTTCACAGAGGAGGAAACCGAGGCTGAACAAGGATGAGTAAGTTGCCTGAAGCCTCACAGCTGGAGTTCAGTCCGGCCTGGAGCGATCATTTCCTTGATGTGAATGTGGGGTGTGGGGTTAGGCTGAGGTGGATGGTTGAGTGGGTGGTGGCTAGACCAGCCTCAGGTTCAGGGACACTCTAGGACAACTCCCAGGAGCTCAGTGTGTCCAGTGGTTAGAAAGCAACCTCACTGAGGGAAAAGGGCTCCTGGGCCAGCACACTTGATGAGAAGAAAGGCCCAGAACTTTCCATGGGCTCTGGTCTGCCCAAACCTATAAGAATTCCAGATTCTCTGAGGAAGGCCATTGTTTCCCAAACAACTCAGTTGTGCTAAACTGAGACCCAGCAAGCCATGGCGACAGGTTTTGGGCATGGTGGAGACACTCCTGATGTCTATGATTAGACCCTTCCAGTTCCGTGTGTGTGTGTGTGTGTGTGTGTGTGTGTGTGTGCATGCATGCATGTGTGCCCATGTTCTTTCCTTTCTCTCTGGTAGGGACTTTATGTGTAGAGTGTTTTGCCCTCATGTGTTTCTGTGCATTCTGTGTGTGCCTGATGCCTGTGGAGGCTGGAAAAGGCTCTCAAAACCCCTGAAACTGGACTTCAGGATGGTTGTGAGTCACCATGCAGGTGCTGGGAATAGAACCTGGGTCCTCTGCAAGAGCAGCCAGTGCTCATAACCACTAGCCCCTCGGCAGGAATTTTGTTTGTTTTTTTAATTTAGTCTTATTTTTTATTTTTTATTTATTTCATGTGTATGGGTGTTTTGTCAGTGGTGGTCAGAAGAGGGCGCCAGATCCCCTGGAACTGGAATTAACAGTTAATGAGCCACCATTTGGGTGGCTGGGAATCGAACTGAGGTCCTCTGGAAGAGAAACCAGTACTCTTAGCTGTTGAGCTGAGCTATATCTCTAGTCCCTCTTTTTTTTTTTTTTTTTTTTGGTTTTGGTTTTGGTTTTGGTTTTGGTTTCTTAAGAAACCAAAACAGGGTCTCATTATGTAGTACTGGCTGTCTCGGAACTCTATGTAGACTAGGCTGGACTCGAACTCACAGGTTGTATCTGCCTCTTGATTGGTAGGATTAAAGGTGTGTACCGCTGTGTCTGGCAAGATTTACTTTTAAGAGTGTGTGTGGGGGGGGGGGGGATGGTTCACAGAGGGGACTGTGACTCCTCTGGAGCTGAAGTTGGGGGAAGCTGTGAGCCACTGGACGTGAGTCCTGGGAACCTAACCGATCCTCTGAAAGAATGACCAGCACTTAACTTCTGAGAAGTTCCCCCGCCACTTGCAGCATTTTTTGTTTTTGTTTTTGTTTTTGAGACAGGGTTTCTCTGCGCCTTTCCTGGAACTCGCTCTGTAGACCAGGCTGGCCTCGAACTCACAGAGATCCGCCTGCCTCTGCCTCCCGAGTGCTGGGATCAAAGGTGTGCGCCACCACCGCCCGGCCGGCTTGCAGCATTTTAATGCCAGCACTTGGGAAGTGGAAACAGAGGATTGGAAGGTCTTCGAGGTAGGGCTGGCAATGTTTCATGCCCAGCACCATATATACCAGGCACAGTATCACACACCTGTGACCACAGCACTGGGGAGTCGAAGACAGGGGGATCAGGAGCTCAGGGTCATCCCCACCTACATAATTTGAGGCCAGCCTGGGCTACATGAGATCCTGTCACAAAAACAAAACAAAAAACAAATGGAAAGTCCTTTAAGGAAATTCTTTCCTAGCCACAGTCCACTGCCTACAACTGTCCAAGATGAAATGAACAAAGGTCTGAGGATCCTTAGCCCAGGGCCTTGTCACGTAGTGAGTGTCGGGAGACTGTCCTTGCTGTCTGGTTCCTTTAGAGCTGTCGAGGAGCTCAAACCCCGCTGTGGTCATTCATACCCACCCTCCCCTGTCATTCCCAGGTGGCCCTGATCAGATTGCGGTGAACATCTCAACCACTGGTGCCCTCTCCAATGGTACCCTGTACGCAGCCAAGGGCTCCCAGGTGGACTTCAGCTGCCACAGCGCCGCACAGCCTCCGCCTGAGGTCGAGTGGTGGTTCCAGGCCCACAACATGCCGGAGTCCTTTGAAAAGAACCTGACAGCCAACAGCTTCACGCTGTTGCTGATGTCACAGAACCTCCAAGGCAACTACACGTGCTCAGCCACCAACATGCTCAGCGGGAGACAACGAAAGGTGACCACCGAGCTCCTGGTCTACTGTGCGTAAGCAGCACGCCCCTCCATGAACTGTGTCTGTGTGTGTGTCTTCTCTTGCCTTTAATGCTGCTTTTTTTTCTGCCTCACACAATTTCCTCTACGCTGTGCTGTGGCTTGTAATGTGTCTTTTAGAGCTCCATTTCTTTGGGGGGCTGTAGGATGCTCCATTGCATGTCCATGCACAGGTGCTCGATTGCGTCTTTCAACATCCGTGCACATACCTGGACTGTGAGGTGAGGCTCATCCCTTCTAGGAGCTTGTTCTGATCTGGGATATAGCAGAGGCCTCTAAGCCACAGAGGGAAACTAATACAGAGCTTTTTTTTTAAATAGTGGGGCAAGTATTTTAACATTTCAAAATATACGAAGGCTGGTCACGGCGATTCATCCCTGTACTCCTAGCACTTGGGAAGCTGAGGCAGGAGGACTATCATGAGTTTTTGCAGCAAAGTGACTATCTCAAAAAAGGGAAAAACTCAAAAATGTGCCGGGGAGACAGCTGTGGGTAAAATGTTTGCCACAGGAGCATGAGAAATGGTGTTGAATCCTCAGCACCCACATAAAAAAGCCGGCCATGGCATCCTGTGCCTGTAATCCCGGTGCAGAGGAGGCAAAGACTGAGGATCACGGGGGCTCCCTAGCCTGTGAGTTCCAGGCCAGTGGAAGATCCTGTCTCAACAAATAAGGTGGTTACCTGAGGAACAACATCTAAGATTGACCTCTGGTCTTCTCATGTACCTACGCACATATGTACACAAGTACACACACACATGTACTTGATACACAAAAAGGCACAACCCATTGTATGTGCTGTGCAGTCATCACCTCTAGCGGGTTCTGTGTTAGTCGCATTTTCGGTACTCTGAGAAATGACCCAACACAATCAGCTTATGAAGGAAAAAGGTTTCTTCTGTCTCACAGTTGTAAAGGTTCCGGTCTGTGACTGACTGCCCCACACAGCACGCCATGACGGGAGCACGTGGCAAAGGGGACCCATTCACTTCACAGCTGGTTGGGAGAGGAGGCAGCTAGGGTCCCACACTCCCCTTGGAGGGCACACAGTGATTCAAAACGGGAAGCCTGAGCCTCATCCGGCAGCTGCTTCGCCTCTGCTTCTCCACCCTGACAACCCTGACCCCTGGATTTATCAATTCTGGATATTTCTTTTTTTCCCCCCACATTTATTTATTTTGTGTGTGCATCTATGATGTCACATGCATGCCATGTGGAGGTCCGAGGACATCTTGGAAGATTCTACACTCTCCTTGTACTTGCTTGCTGGTGGGGATTAGCCACAAGCACCTTCCCCTGCTGAGCCTTCTCACCAGCCCTCCCATCTATGTATTTTGTACTGTTTGTGTCTGGTGTCACATACACAGGAAGGCCAGAAGAGGGCGCTAGATCCCCTGAAACTGGAGTTACAGACAGTTGTGAGCTGCCATGTGGATACTGGGGACTGAACTCAGGTCCTCTGGAAGAACAGCCAGTGCTCTTAACCTCTGAGCCGTCTCTCCAGCCATGTGACTGGTGTTCCCTGCATCTTTATATCAGATGCCCTTTGGTCCTTGTTAATTCCTAAAGAATAGGATTGAGCCGGGCGGTGGTGGTGCACGCCTTTAATCCCAGCACTTGGGAGGCAGAGGAAGGTGGATCTCAGTGAGTTGAGGCTAGCCTGGTCTACAGAGTGAGTTCCAGGACAGCCAGGAATGTTATACAGAGAAACCCTGTCTCAAACAAACAAACAAACAAAAAACCCCACAAACAAACAAGCAAACCAAAGAATAGGATTGAACAAATTAATCTTTGTCTCCCACCTTAAAACAAATGTTTGGAGTTTTTAAAGTGTATTATTCATTTATTTATTTACTTTTTTTTCCTTTTAAGACAGAGTTTCTCTATGTAGCCCTAGAACTTACTATGTAGACCAGGCTGGCCTTGAGTTCACAGAGATCCACTTGCCTCTGCCTGTTGAATGCTGGGATTAAAGGTGTGCACTACCACGACTGGCTCATTTGCTATTAGCATGTGTGTTTATGTGTGTGCACATGCCACCACCACACACATGTCAGAGAACAACCTGCAGGAGTCAGTTTCTTCCCTCCACCGTGTGGGTCCCAGGAATCTAATTCTGGTTGTCAGGTGTGACAGACACCTTCATCCACTGAGTCTCTTGCCAGTTCAAATTCTGAATATTCTTTTCTATATTTTTTAAAAAATCTTTTAAAAAATTTATTTTTATTTCATGTGCATTGGTATTTTGCCTGCATGTATGTCTGTGTGAGGGTGTTGGACCCCCTGGAACTGGAGTTACAGACAGTTGTCATGTGGGCGCTGGGAATTGAACCTGGGTCCTCCAGAGGAGAAGCCAGTGCTCTTAAACACTGAGCCATTCTTCTATTTGGTTTCTCTCACTTAGCGCGGTATGTTCAGAGTTCATCCGCATTGCATCCATGCCTGTTATCAGAGCCCCGTTCTTTTTCGTAGACCAGGCTGGTCTTGAACTCACTTTTCACGGTTGAATAGTGATCCGTTGTATGAAAATACCACAACTTACTTATCCACTGTTCTATCTCTCCATCCGTCTTTTGGTAAACCCTCTAGGTGTCCCAGCCCACTCCTGTTGAATCAAAAGCGTATCCCACTACACCTAGCTGACTCTGTGTTCTTTCTCACAAATGGTTATTTGTAAATGTCGACACTCCCTTGTAGCGATGGCTTGGTAAGCAAGCGTGTTTGCTCCATCATCATGGGGATCAGAGTTTGGATGCCAGTATCAGACATATCAAACCCAACACCTCACACACACCTGTGACCCCAGTTCTGAGGAAGGAGGAGGAAATGGGAGGATTTCTGGGCCTCACTGGATTTCAACCTAGCCCAGATGTGAGCGTGGGGTTCAGGAAGACACCCCTGCCACAGAGGAGCAGGCAACGAGTGATGGAGGAGGACCCTGGCATATACACATAAGGAACGTAAATCTTTACGTTCTACATTTATGTGCTTAAAACGCAGGGGAGCTTCAAGCAGACACAATTGTCCCAAGCATCTCTGTTTGTTCCCAGTAATTTTTCCTATAGGTGGGTACTACATATCCACATACTCATATAAGATCCAAAATTTTGGGCTGGAGAGATACCTCAGCAGTTAGGAGCACTGACTGCTCTTCCAGAGGACCCGGATTCAATTCCCAGGACCCACATGGCAGCTCACAACTGTCTGTAACTCTAGTTCCAGGGGACCCAAAACCCATGGCAAAACACTAATGCATATAAAAACAATTTTTTTAAAAATCCAAACTTTGTTTTTAATTACTTATTTTTTTTATTGGTGTATTGCTTGCATGTATGTGTGAGAGTGTTGGATTGCTTGGAACTGGAGTTCCAGACAGTTGTGAGCTGCCAAGTGGGTTCTGGGAGTTGAACCTGGGTTATCTGGAAGTATAGCCAGTGCTTTTGACCACTGAGCCATCTCTGCGGCCCCTTCAGTTTTTTAAAATTAGTTTTGTAAGTGTCTGATGTGTGGGTAGGCGCGTACCTCAGCATGTGTGTGGAGGTCAAAGGCTAACTTCCGGAAGTTGTTTCTCTTTCCACTGTGGGCTCCAAGCATTAGGTTTGTGTGGTAAGGCTTGCAAGGCAAATAACTTGTCACCCACTGAGCCATCGACGGCCACTGCCATCTTCCTCCTCCTCCTCTCTTCTTCCTCTTGACAGTGTCATTTGTATCCCAGGTTAGCCCTGAACTAGATAAGTAGCCAAGGATGACCTTCAGCTCCTAATCCTCCTGCCCCTGTCTCCCAAGTGTTAATATTACAGACGAGTACCACCAAACCATTTTGTGGGGTGCTGAGGATCGAACCATAATGTGCATAGCACCTTAGGCAAGCACTGTACTATTTGAGCTACACCCCTCAGCCCAGTAGGTGCTTTCTGAAGGTAGACTAGCTGGCCTTGGTGACTCTCTGAGATCCTGGTTCTGTAACACACCACACACACACACACACACACACACACATACACACACACACACACACACACACACACACACACCCTGCCCCCCTGTCTGACTCAGAATCTGAAATGAAGCATGTGTCTCCCCTCTGCTCTTTTGCAGGGCCCCCTCCATCAGCTCCTCAGTGCTCAGTGGGGGTGTCTTCAGACTCCATCATCCTGGAACTCTCCTGTAATTGGGATGGGGGCTACCCTGATCCGACCTTCCTGTGGACTGAAGAACCCGGAGGGATGGTCGTGGGGAATTCAAAGCTGCAAGCACTGAGCCCATCACAGCTGTCGGAGGGCAAGAAGTTCAAATGCGTTGGGAGCCACATTGTGGGACCAGAGTCGAAAGCCAGCTGTGTGGTACAGATCTGTGAGTCTGGCTTGCTTTGTCCCGAGGTTGGGGTTCACCTGCCTGTCTTTCTTCTCAAAGAACCGTTTGATGATAGTCCTGTGAGAGAAACTCAGTGCTGGAGTGCCCAGAATCTCCCCCACCTCTCCCTGTGCCTCATGGCTGTTCCCTTCAAAGTTTAAAGATGCCCGGCTCAGGTTCTCCATCACGGCAAACACTGACTGTGTGCCTGTGCCCTCCTTCCTAGTCACTTGGCACAGTGAGCAGGATGGATGGGAGGCCTCTGTCTTCTTTATCATGTAACCGAGGATCCTGGCCCTCCCATACTTGGTGGCTTAAACCATACCATTTGTTGCCTGAGGATTTGTGGTAGGGTGCAATTCTCTTCTCAAGAATGTGATGGGACGGGGTGTCAGTCAGACGACTTGGAAGTTGGGGTGCTGAAATTATGAAAAAAGATACATGTCACAGGTGCTCACTCATATGCGTGGCGAACTGTCTCCTTTCCACATGGGACTACCCTGGGGCTGCCAGTGTGTCCTCTCAATGTGGTGACCCACTTTCTTGAGAGCCAGTGATACAAGCCGAGCTGAGCCAGGCAGGAGTGACGGTTTGCAGGACCAAGCCTTGGGAGTTGCTTGCACGGTCTGCCTTCTGGACCCTTCTGTCTCTTAGCAACAAGTCACTACCTGGAGCCCACACTCAAGGGAGGTGGGGGAGAATTATCAGGCTCCTTTGTTCTCTTGGTTTTGTGCTGGAGATGAAACCGTAGATCTCACACATAGTAGGATATCCTCCCACTGACCCCCCCTCCCCGCTCTCCCCCCCCCACTTACTCAAGACCCTGTCTCTTGAGAGAGACAAGGGATACTAGGGTGAAGGGTAGAGAGCAGACCTGGCTTAGCCTAAGTGAGGCCGAGGATTCTGTGCCCAGCACCTGCTGCACCCCCACAAAAGAGGTGCTTGCTAGATTGCCAGCTTGGCTCTGAGTTCCTGGGCTCAAAGTGCCCTCCAGCCTCAACCTCCAAAATAGTGAGTGGGACCACAGACAGGAGCCATCGTTCTCTGCTGCAGACATCTCAAAGTTGATTGTGAGTCCATCTGTTGAAAAATGAAGCTTATACTTTGGGTGAAGGGCCAGCCTTACCAACCCATCATGTGAAGGCCCCCACAGCCATCCTCACTTGTGGAGCTCCACACGCCCCACATCTTTTGCAGTCTTTCTCCCTGTCCATATCCAGTGCATCCTCTCGGATAAACTCTTTGAATGGATAGCTGCTGTGCTGGTCAAGTGTGTGTGATATACTTTGTGTATGAGGGTGTTTTACCTGCATGTATGTCTGTGCACCATGTGTGTGCCTGGTGTTCTCAGAGGCCAGAGGAGGGCACTGGATCCCCGGGAGCTGGAGTTAGAGATGGTTGTAAGTTGCCATGTGGGTGTTGGGAATGGAACCCAGGTCCTGTGCAAGAACATAATGTCGTCTTACTTTAGGGGTTTCTCTTGTGGTGAAAACACCATGACCAAAGCATTTGGGGGAGGAAAGGGTTTCTTTGGCTTACACTTCCACGTTATATAGTTCATCATCAAAGGAAGTCAGGGCAGGAACTCAAATAGGGCAGGATCCTGGAGACAGGAGCTGACGCAGAGGCCATGGAAGGGGGCTGCTCACTGGCTTGCTCCCCATGGCTTGCTCAACCCACTTTCTTATAGAACCCAGGACCACCAGCCCAGGGATGGCCCCACCCACAATGGGCTGGGCCCTCCCCCATCAATCACTAATTAAGAAAATGCCCTATGGGCTTGCCTACAGCCCAGTCTTATGGAGGCGTTTTCCCAATTGAGGCTCCCTCCTCTCCCGTGACTGTAGCCTGGGTCAAAGTTCACATGAAATTAATCAGCACATCCCTTAACCCTTCCCAGCCATTTCTTCAGTTCTGTGGGTGACGTGTTGAAGAGTGTGCTCTGCTTGCCAGCCTAGTCATAAGCGTGACCTCTGTTTGGGGTCTGGGAAAAAGTCACCAGGGAGCTTGCTTAAGGAAAAAACAAGCCAGTTCTGAAACTCTGGTCTGAGTGTCCCTGAATATTAGCACACCAGTGACGCTTGCCACTGTTGTTGGCTTCATGACCCGGAAGGAGAGCTAGGTTCCCCACAGAGAAGAAGGAAAGGCACCATCCAGCTATGAGGAAAGATACCTTTTTTGTTTTTGTTTTTTGGTTTTTCAAGACAAGGTTTCTCTGTGTAGGTCCTGGAACTCACTCTGTAGACCAGGCTTGCCTCGAACTCACAGAGATCCGCCTGCCTCTGCCTCCCGAGTGCTGGAATTAAAGGCATGTATTGTTTGAATCTTAGATGGTCTTTTAATAAAAAACCTAGAGCTGGATATCAGGGTGAAAGCTGAAAGATCAGAGAAGCAGAGCAGCCAGCCACTAGTTCTTACCTCTAGGAAATCCTCAGCCTCAAGAGAGTGTTTCCTTATGTCTTATATACCTTTCTCTGCCCTGCCATATTACTTCCTGTGATTAAAGGCCTGTGTGCTTCCCAAGCAAAGGCATGAGATCTCAAGTGCTGGGATTAAAGGTGTGTGCCACCACTGCCTGGCCTCTGTGTCTAATCTCGTGGCTGGCTCTGTCCTCTGATCCTCAGGCAAGTTTATTAGGGTACACAGTATATCACCACAGGCACGCACCACCGCTGCCTGGCTGAGTGGTGCCTCCTTACATAGCCAAAGGGCCAGTGATGAAGTCAACATGTGGAGATGTGGGACATAGACATTGATGATGTTAGCCTGTTGAGATGGGCACGTTATTCTGGGTTATCCTGTGGTCCTAGTGTCATTCTGTGGGTCTTTATAAGAGGAAGGTGGGAGGTCAGAGTAATCGGGTAATAGGATCATGGAAGGAAGACACTTAGAAGGTGTGAGGAAGGGGCCTGGAGCCAAGGACCGCAGGTGACGTCAAGAAACACAAAAAGATGTCAGACATGATGGCACCTGCCTTTAAAACCAGCCGCTCAGGAGGCAGAGACAAGTAGGTATCCGAAGTTCCAGGCCAGCCTGGTCTACACAGTGAGTTCCAGGCCAGCCTGGTCTATGTAGTGTGTTCCAGGACAGCCAGGGCTACATAGTGAGTTCCAAGCAAGCCTGGTCTACACAGTGAGATCCTATCTCACATAAAATAACACAAGAAAGAAGAAAAGAGTGGCCGGGCGGTGGTGGCGCACCCCTTTGATCCCAGCACTCGGGAGGCAGAGGCAGACGGATCTCTATGAGTTCGAGGCCAGCCTGGGCTACCAAGTGAGTTCCAGGACAGGCACAAAGCTACACAGAGAAACCCTGTCTCGAAAAACCAAAGGAAAAGAAGAAGAAGAAGAAGAAGAAGAAGAAGAAGAAGAAGAAGAAGAAGAAGAAGAAGAAGAAGAAGAAGAAGAAGAAGAAGAAAAAGAAGAAGAAGAAAAAGAAGAAGAAGAAAAAGAAGAAGAAGAAAAGAGTAGCTAGAGAGATGGCCCAGTGGCTAAGAGTACTTTCTGCTCAGAGAGGACCCAAACCCCTTGCAAGGTTCCAGATCTCAGGCCCCTTTGTCAGGTGACTTACAAATCTGTTCCAGAGGGATCTGGTCCCTCTGGCCTTTGAGGGCATCCATACATGGGCACGACGTATTCCCCTCCACCCGCACACATACCACATCCATGTAGTTAAAAATAAAAATACACACTCAAAACTGAGAGGGGATCTGGGTGTGGGGTGTGGTAACATGCTTATAATCCTTATCTGAGGAGACGGTGGAGGCAAGGAGGCTCAGGAGTTCAAGGCCAGCCTCAGCTACATAGCAAGTTCAAGGACAGCCTGTGCTACATGAAACCCTGTGGGGGAAAAAAACAACACAGGAACCCACCTGCGGTGTGAGAAGGATGGGCTCCCCTGGAGCATCCAAAAGGAGCCAGCTCTGTTAGCACCCGGACTTTTTAGTTCCGTAAAAGCATTTCACTATCATAGAACATGGCTTCAGCCACTGAGTTTGTGGTAGCTTGTCACATCAACGAGAGGAAACAGCTGACCTATCCCTTCTTGACTCTCCTTGGTGGCCTGTATGTCAGCGTTTAACACGGTCGGTGTACTTGTGTTACATTACGGCTGTATGTGTGTGTATGGGTGTGTGTGTGCGGGTGCACATGCGTGTATGTGTGTCCGTGTGCCACGGTGTGAGCATAGAGGTTGGAGGACAACTTGGCTGGTGTCCCTTCTCTCCTGTCATGTGTATCTCGGCCATCTAGCTTAGGACCTTGGCAGCAAGCTCCTTTACCCACTGAGCCCTTTCACTGGCCCGTGTACCTCTTGTATGTAGATGTGTAAGACAGTGGGTAGCAGAGCCTGGAGCTTGGGTCTCAGGGTCCATGGTCATCATCAGCCTATTTGGTTTCACCCAGAGCTGTATTGGTGTTGCATGGAAAGCCCCACAACCCAGCAGCCTTCTCAGTCCTAGGCAAAGTGGGACAGTAGGTCCCTCTGTGTCCTAGCCATATCTCTTATTTACCTTGTGTGACTGAGCAAGTCGCTTGGTTTTCTTTGTGCCTCAGTTTCCTTCTCTACAAAATGGGAATCATCTCCAGGCTCTTTTGAGACTGAGTTGGGCTCATTTGCATACTGCTCCTTGTGCACAGCAAGTACCCGATAGATGTTAGGTTTTATTCCGGAGGATGAGGCAAGGTGTGGGAATTCTGAGCATTAGTTGTTTTGCTGGGAAAGGATAGGCCATGGCTTGAATCCCCTGAAACATTTGCCTCTGTTTACCCTCTTCCGACCACCAGCGAGCCCCTCACTTGCTTCTCAGCCCATGAAAACTTGCTTCATGGGGGGCAACGTGACGCTCACCTGCCAAGTGACAGACGCCAACCCACCCGCCAGGATCCAGTGGCTGAGGAACCTCTCACGGCCAGATGCGGTCATCCAGCCCAGCAGCCACCATCACATTACCCAGCGCGGCCAGGACTCCTTCCTCACCATCTGCAACTGCTCCCAGGACCTGGACGAAGGCTTCTACTTCTGCCGGGCCGAGAACCTCGTCGGGGTGAGGGCGGTAGACATCTGGCTGAGTGTGAAAGGTAGGTGCCGAGGGTGGCCCCGAAGAGTTAAGAGCCTCAGAGGACCTGGCGCCATTGAGGGGGAAGGCCTTGGGGGCCCCCCTTCATGTAGGTTGTGGCCAACTGAAGATGGCGTATCTGCTTGCCTGTGGTTTGACAGGGTGACTGAGAAAATTAGTGTCCAATCCTGGAAGCACTGAAATTACTCCTGTTACTCACCAAAACCTATGTGCTAAGACCTGCATATATACATATACATGCATATACACAAACACACACACACACACACACACACACACACACACACACACACACACA